>BLBF01000075.1:1662246-1702469 GCA_015471245.1 Laticauda colubrina | reverse complement strand
ATGTATACCTGCCCCCACTCATTTATCTTCTGCCATGACCTCTGCCCCCTGCTGACCCTTGCTGTCTTCTTCCTCTGGTGCTGTTGAAGCAGCCCTGGCTGGGGTAGATGCTGGAATGCAGGGCAGCCAAAAGGGCAGAGATGGGGTAAGATTGGTGGGGGAATCGAAGCAGGGGCAAGCACAGCAAAGTGGGAGAGCCTCATTTGGGGAAGGGAGCTTGCTGGACCCAGCTGGGGAGGAGACAACAGGATGGAGCCATCAGTTTGTGCAGGATGTTTCTCTTAAGGACTCTGGGGTGGAAATTCTGGTCCTAATTAGGGTTCTTCAAGTGTGGAGTGCCTGTAGAGGGCATCATTTTTCTGTTTTACATTACTACTATTCACAGCACTGCTCTTAAATAGTTGAGAAATTCATAATAATTGTTTTTTATGTCACTGTGTATGAAAAGCTTTAAAATGGGGAGTTGGGCTTGGTACCTGTTAAAATGTGCAGTTGCAAAGAAGAAGATCTGTCACAGGTCCCCCTCCCCCCCAAAAGAGCATGATGCGGGAGTTTTGTATCCAGATGCTTTTTTTGCTCATTACATTTTACTTGGAGGTTGTTATTTTGTCCTGAATTTATTATAGGTGTTGTAAGGAGCTGTTTGGAATTCCTAGGTCATCCAGCCCTCAATGGGGCTAGATCCACTTAGTCCTACTGAATGCAACAGGCTTTCAGGCATGGTTACAGGCTGGTGCAAAGCAAATTTGTTCTGTAACTTTCAGCTCAGTAATGAAGCCTCCCTTTTCGGTATTAAGTCCTACAGGTGAACCTGAAGGTGCCTTGGCTCACTTGCTAACCTCTGCTTACAAAATGCACATCTGGATCTGCCCAGCTGACTGCGCTTCATCTAAATATGTTCCTTTTTCTTAATTCCTCCACCCATTGGTTGATTTAAGTCTGTCTGGAGCAACTCATTTTCCTCCATAAACTTTGGGCCAACCGTCATTTTCCATCTCCTCCTTTTCCCCATCCTGTCTAACTTTTGGGCATTATCTGTGGGAGGTGATAAATAAAGCAGTGCTTGTTATTGTCCTCCAGATCTCTTCTCTCATAGGGTTGATTTGGGAAGGGACTGAACTAATTTTTAGCAATAAATGTCATGTTGTTATGATTACTGCCCAAGGGGGGCAGAGCTAAAACTAAACCATCTGTTTTTCTGTCTCAGCCACAGACCAACAACAAAGCCAGTGTAGTAAGCCCAGCAAAAGAAACGCCCCCAGTGCAGATGTCCATGGTATCTTTCCCAACCATTTCTTTGTCCTTGCTTCATTTTTGGTCCTTACCTTTGGCCAGAATGCTGCCTGTGTTGCTCTTTTGTTTTGGCTTAGTTCTGTCTGCACTCCCAAACATTATCCCAACTTTCCTTGCCAGTTGGAGGTGCCAAGTGCTCCAGTGTCTGTATGTGGGTCCTGCAGCTTGGCCAGACCCGAAGGAGGCCGTAGCAGAGCGGCCATCAGCATCCAGTCTCCAAGGAAGGAAGAAGGAAGGGAAAACTCTCCTGTGGTCTGATTTGCACAGGGTTTTTCGCTACTCCCCACTAACACTCTTGCTGAGGGCCACCCATTCCAAAGGCAGTGGAAAGGCCCCTTTGCTGGCTGTCCTTAAAAACTGAGTGGAAGCCTTATGCAGTATCTGATGGGAAAACCTGAGGGCATTATGCCCTGAGTCCTACTGCTGACGAGGGGGCACCTGAGGGCTCCTGGGGAACAAAACTGGGTAAGGACAAGCCTCTCCATAATAATTCAGGAATGAGGGCCAGTGTAAGACCTTAGTGGGATTCTTAGAGACTGGATAGTTGCTTTTCATTCTCTGTAATGCTTTTTCCACCTCTTGGGATATTTCATAATTTGAATTCCCACATACACAGTGTATCCCATAACACACTGGCTTTAAAAGAGTTGCTTGTAAGTTGCTTAGCTCTCTTCTTCTCTTTGTATTGAAGTCATCCCATCTTGGCAACTCCATTTGAATCAAACGTGAGATTTTGCCTGTTCTCTGTGTAGTTCTTTGCTATAGCCTATACAGGTGCTTTTGTCGCCCATTGCGTGGGAAATTATGAATGTCCTCATGGAGAGAGAAATAATGCCAAAAAGCTCTGTGGGGAAGATATGGAGACAAAGCCATATGTTCAGCCTCTTTATTCTGAGTGAAGTTTTAAGTGAACATTTTCCTTTATTTGATGAATTACAACAGTTTGCCCAAACTTTTTCTTGATAGTTGTAATGAGCTTTCAGATGAAATGTATAGATTTTTAGAATATGGAGAAATACACATGGCTTTGTCTCCTAGAAAATGTAGGTATTAGTGGGTCTTTTTGAGTAATTTTTTGGCTCTCCAAGGGAGTGGTCTGTGTATATCTATTATCTGCTCACACCATCCTCAGATAGAAATCTTGCGCTTTGTTCTTGTTTGTTATTTTGCTTTCCCAACAGATACTGCACAGAGAAGAAAACATACTTTGAGCTAGATTTTGATTCTTTATTTCTGTCCTCTTTCAATTAGGAACCACAAACTACTGTTGTCCACAATGCTAACGATGGCATAAAGGTAAGGTGAAATTCACAAAAGACCTCCATAATTCTGAACTAGTCTCTTCTTTATCATTTGAAATTGCATGCATTACATAGGATTTACATTAGCCAAAGTTATATTTAATTAATTGTATAAACCTGCTAGAAAAGATGGTCGGCAAGTTTTCCCTGAGTCCTATGCTGTCTAATTGGCTTACCTCATTATTTCGATAGCTGGCATAACAAAAAAAATCATTTTATTTTGAAATATATCTATATTTATGGCTGATTTGGAAATTTCAATCAGAGATTTCTCCTTTTTTGATCCAGAAAATATAATGCAAACTACTAAAATACTAAACTTATTAAACATTTTCTTATACTCCATTTTTATGCTTGGCACAAAATTGATACAAAATACAACTTTCCTACAAATTACAAATTAGGTGTGGTGTTTCTCATCATTTGCATTTTCAGTATAACTTCTCTTCCTGACCATGTTTTATTTTATTATTGTGAGCTTTCTTTTAATTGTGAACTTTGATCCATTTGATCCTGAGAGTTATCCCATATAAAAGCTTGTAGTAGGTTTTTTTTTTGAAGAAATCAAAATCTACAACATAATAATGCAGTTAGTTCCTGACTTACAACCATAATTGGACCAGAATTCATGTTGTTAAGCAAGACAGTTCTTAAGTAAGTCATGCCCAATTTAACCATCTTTTTCCATAGGTTGGAAGTGAATCACTGCAGTTGTTAAGCCAACCCAGTTGTTAAGCATCCCCCATTGGTTTTGCTTATAAGAAAGCTGGCTGGAAAAGTTTGGGTTGCTGGGGGTCATTGTGTGAGTCATACAGTTTGACCACTATGAAGAAAGCCCTGTGCCAGGCAGGCATCACTAGATTGATGTAAAAAAAGAATAAATATATCCAGAAAATTTCAGAGTATAGAAGATTACAGAAGACATTCCATAATTTATCTGTAATTTAAACAATACTGTGGCTTGGAGATGTTGAGAGGCCAGTGCAATGAGGAAAGGGGCAATAAAAAATTACTAGTGGAATTTCAAAATAGTATATGGTATAAGACTGCATCAAATGAATGAAAGTTACCAAATGTCATTTTTTCCTTCTCATCTGATTTTCTTGAAGAAGTCTGCTTGTCTTGTGAATGCTGATGTTTCTATCCTGCAGGGTTCTACAGAGAGCTGCAATACCACAACTGAAGATGAAGATTTGAAAGGTACATACAGCTAAATAGAAAATAGAGAAGAGATTGCAGGGTCATTGGCAAAGCGGGTTTTTCTCTATGCCAGCTTCTGTGCATAAAAAAGGTTGATTGACACCGTTTAAAGGAATAAGAGTTATTGTAATTCCTGTCTTCTGGATTTGCTGGTTTACTGACTGGGCATATCATTATTGTGGTTGGTTGCACAGTCAGCCAAATGTTTAAACTGGATTTTATATTTTTATCTTCCTATTGAGTCCTTTCCAAGGACCTGAGATATTACTGTTATTTATTAAATTTACTTACCACCTGACTCTCAGCAGCTCTGGATGCTTTACAATTGTTAAAGACATTTAACATAAAAGCCCAGAAGGCAAAAGAACAATGATGGCTAAGAAAACACACACATATATATTTCTTTATGTATGTAAACAACTTCATCATTGTTCTCATTTCTAATATTTAACCATTTAGGAATCTTACTGAATCTTGCTAGTAGTTTCCGGGAAAACAGATTTGCAGTATTTCTATGCAATGTATAAAAACTATAAGATGAACTATTCACAGTTCAAGCTGCTATAATAGGCAAAACATTAATTTCCATTATTTACAGCATGTCATAATGAGTCCTTTAAAGTGACCTTAACTTACTGACTAGAATTGAAGGAAAGTACTTGCATTGTTCTGTGTGGAAGTGATGCTTCTGGAGAGTTCTTATATCAAACTGTTCTTGCTTATCTATCAAGGCAAGCCCCTCAATTGTGGAATTACATCTCCAATCATACCTCCCATGCAAAAATCTGGATGACCACAGGATGGCAGCACAGGGTCATAAAAATGCAAATGCATTGCTACCATCTAATGGGTAACTAGGTTGTACTAATCCACTGTTTGCCTTGTTCTCCCTTGTCTTTTGAAAAAGTGGTAGGGTGGGAAGTGGGCAGAATCCTGGGAAAGCATCATACAAGCTTGTAATGTTTTATAGGTCACTCCAAGTGATCAAAATCTTTTATTTCTAAACATAAAACTAGATTGAGGGTCAGCCTGTTTTAAACAGGGTGCATGCCTCCTGAAACAACAGCTTTGGAGCATACCTGTCTATGTTACTCATTTCTGAGCAGGTCATTTGGCATTGCTTGCCTATACTTTGGTTCCCTTCCGTCTTGACCACTGTACTGTTCTGTATGTTGAGCTACATTAGTAAAGTCACAATAAGTGGTTATGTTACTGTATGATATTAAAAAATCTGAAGCGTTGGGCAACTTCACTGGGTATAATGAAGATGTTGTTTTTAAGGAAAAATGACTTATGGGATGACTGTCACAGGATTCATTTCTCCCCTGATGAAACATCTGTAGCGGTAGAAGGAAGGCAGTGTTACGCAGTTGGGGAAGCATCATCTTCACATTGTACTTGTGAATTGCCTCTCTGTAGAACAATTAAAAATTAGACCTAAGCTGACACAATTTCTTAGTTTCGCTTTACATAATTATCAAAAGGCCCTATGTTTGATCTTTCAAGGCTTTTACTTCAGGAATTTGAACATGAATCTCCCAAGCCTCAGAATCAAAAAAGTGAAGGGATCCTTGAATTTATTTGACCAACTTCTCACCTGACTAAGCTTAATGTTAACAAAGCCAGTCTCTATACTGTCAATGTTTTGTTTCTTCCTCCAGTTCATACAGCCACTAGACCAGTATTTGTTTGGTTGGCAACTTTAAGATGCGTTGACTTGAAGTCCGCAGAGGCTGAAGTAATACAAAATGGTTCTGTTATTTAAAGACATTTCCTTGGACTTGGTGAGACAAACCCTACCTTTTCTTGAGTCAACAGAAAAATCTTCCTGGCTATGCCTTGCAGACTAGCCATTACATCAGGACAGATTGCAAAAAGTCATTAAATATATTCTTGTTCTTGTCTGGTTTTGCAGTCATCAAAGTGAGAAAACAGTTTTCTAATTTAAAATATGGCTTAGTATTTGGCTGTCATTCTCTGGAGATTTCCACATTTTTGAGTAGTCTCCCTTGATTAGCGGAAGTAGTTATTAAGAGGTGTTAGGAGAAATGAAAGGGACAGAGATAGTTGAAAACCTGTTTGGTCAATCTGCTTTCTCAGTCAGACAGTCCCAAATGTTGCATTTGTGAAGACAGAAGGTTCTTTGCTTGCATGAAAATGAGGTGGGAAAAGCATCGAGAGTTATTAATGGGCACTTAGTATTTTTTTATCTTTCTTCATTAGGACAGAGAAAGCATATAATCAAATTAGAACAGTAGCATTATGTTTGCTGCATTTGTAACACACTTTTCTTCCATGACATTCAAAGTACCCTTGACCTGATCCCCAACCTACTGAGATTAAGTTGAATTGCTCACTCAAAAATTGTTATAGGAGACAGGGATGTAATGATCTGGCCTTCTTACAATGCCCTCTCCAACTTATTGATTAGTTTAATAAGAAAATATTGATTTGGGGACAAGATCTGACATTTTCCTTGCTGAAATTGGCATTTTAAAAAAATCCAAATAATTGCAATGTCTTTTGTTTCCTCCTAAATGTTTGGAAATTATGTTCCCGGATCAGACAAACAAACTTCTCTCTGCAGTATAGCTTTGATTGTAACATGGAATCCGTGGAATATTTTGTTCTTCACCTTGTGTCTCATTTAGTTCTCAGAGTCAGTATATCAAAAGAATGGATCTTTTTGAAAAGATACTTGATGTGTCTCTCCAATGGAGAAGGTGTTCCAGAGATCTATCAAAGAATGGCCCTGGCGCTTCTCTTATCCAGGAGCAGTGTGTGCTCTGGGATTTTGTCTATGTGAATGGGTGTGGATTTGTATTTTCAGTGCTATTCTTATCCTGCTTTCTGCTTTTATTTTTATTTTAATGCTTGCATTTGTTTTGCAGCTACTGCTACACTGTCTTATGAAGAGAAGCTTCTTGCCTGGGATAGCCCAGGGCAGACAGTGGAGTTGGATCGTGCTCAGTCGGAGCCTGTCCTAACTCCAGTAGTTCCATTTGCATTTAACAGTCTATCATGTAAGTTAGATGTTCATTAGCAGTAGTAGTAGCAGGTAGATAAATATTAGTAATGATTTATGCCCATTATTTTAACACTTCCCCTTTTTAATTTTTCTATTCCTACCTTTCTTCTCTATCCTCTTGGAGCAGTTACCGCTTTCTGCTTGAATTAATTAGTTGGTAATCTGTTCATTACTAAGTGTCCCCATCCCTGGAAAACTGTCATGTGCCACACACTATCTGCATTCCCTTACGTTTCACCCTGGGATAAGTCATTGACCAATTGAACATTGTTGACCAAGCGTTATAGAGAAAAATGTACATGGAAATGTTAATAAAAATCTTAAGAAAGCATCTGTTAATACCACTGTCAATTGTAGCAAATTAGCATCTCTTCTAGAATTATCAGTAACTTATCCTCAAAGTGTTCTCCTCCTCTGAACTGCTACTGTTAGAATGGACTTTCAAAGGGCATATCACAAAGAAGAGACAGCATAAAAACATATGAGAAATTGTTGCTGTTTCCTCTGTCAGGCAGTGACAAAGGGTCCCTTGTAGAATCTTCCTGTATATTTACTTATAAGACAAAATGGGAACATCCTTGCCCAAGCCATAGCATGGGAACTGAATCAGTTGGCCATCTTTCTTCATTGTCCTTTCTACCTACATGAAAACCTAAATGATAAGAGTGAGTGATGAACGCCACAAAGTTCTTTGCAATTCTGATTAAAATCATTAATATTGTTTATTTTGAGTGGATTATTAAGTTTATTTTTTTGCTTATTACATGTAATGATCATCAAAGCAAACTTATATATCACTGTCTGTTATCCATGATGATTACTGCACACCCCTTGGTTTTAAAAGCTTTCTGTTTATACTGTCATGTTTGCTTCAGTCCAAGGCCATAATAAAATATTCCTCATTGAATCTTCCTTCGAACAACAAAGATCAAAATGTTTTGATAAAGCAGATAAAGATAGAAACTCAGATGTCCAAGAAATATTTGCTTAGAAATGGGACACATAGACATGAGAGAATGGTCTCCCAAGCAAGCTCACTCCTCTAAAAGTTGGAGTTTTATTTTGATTGTACTGGAGTACTCAAATCAAGCTGTTTCAAGGCTAAGTAAAGACAGATGGTGGGCTGATAGGCCATAATTGGATACTTATTTTCTGTGCGGACATAAAATGACCAAGATACTCCATAAAAAAAGACGTTAATCCAATATTTCAGGTAGCCAAGTCTCCACGGAAATTAAAGATTCAGGGCTTCAATGGTATTCAGAACAGATCTCCAAACTTTAGATTGAGTTGCCTCTACAGGCTCAAGTCACAGTAGTAACAAATATATCTACCATATAGCAGGCATTGAAAGACTGAACTCTGAATATATTTGTTGCAGCATTCTGGTTAGAAAAATGCAGAATTTATTTGAAAGTTTATGGGCCTGATAGTGATATGCCTCTGCTGTTAATATCAGGTTGTCAAAATTTGGAAAGTTGTACGCAAGTATTTGAATATAAATATATTTTGTTTACTGTGACATGGATCTATGGAAAAATGCCTCAGTTAAGTAGGAAAGAAAATAGATTATTGAAAAATATGATGTTTATTTCTTGTTGCTTGAGATGTTTAGTCTATTTGGGCACAATTTAGTAGCTTGCATGTGTACAATCTGTTGACAGTATTTGTTGTTTTATTGATGCTAAGTACAATAAAAGTAGTAATTGGCCGGAAATAATATATTGCTCAGTATATGAACTTAGAAAGCACTATTTCATCCGTACCTTCCCTTTGTACCATCCATTCAGATCTAACTTTCCATGGAATGACAACAAAATAGGCCTTTTAATCCATTCTAGCATGAATGGTTTAATGTATCGATTAGCTGAAGGAAGAGTGTTATCGTTATGCAAATGGTAGATGACAAAAATATTAGGCTTTGATTCCATGGCTTCAAGCTCAAGGTTTCCACAAAAGCAAGATGCTTGGTTGCGCAAACCCTTGGAAGGTAACCAGGAAAAAATGTAATACGAATTTAAGATGTCATGAACATTTTGCTCTTTGACTTCAGAAAAGATTGACAGAAATGAGATAAACTCGTCTGCTTTTACAAAAGCATTTCATAGAATTGTATGTTTTTTGTAATTGGATAAAGAGAAGCACAGCATAATACATCATGCATTGCACCAGTGGATATCATTCAGAAGACTTTAAAAATGAAGGGATGAGTTGTTTTTGCTTATAAATGAACAATAGTGTAGCGGAACTTCTGTTATCATCCACATGACAGGTCTGTAAACATTCAAGATCTACCGATCAACCTGTTTCTTGAAGCCATTTATTTCTGTCATGGAGGAAATCAGAAACGGATATTAAATATACTGTATCGCTCAGCTGGAGAGTATCTGAATTCTAACCATATGCTTTCTGTGTGCAGTTGAAACTTTAACTTAAATAATTTCCTTACATGGTGAGAGTTAGAATTTTGAGCTGAGGTAAAAAGTTGTTTGTGACATACATAAAACTGGGAATAATAATCATAAAGGCTAATTGAATAAGGAACAAACATGTTTCTTCAAATGAAAGCCTGAACATTTTCATGCCCAACATGAAAACAAGATGGTTTCTTCATAGCAAGAGAATCTTCTGTCCTCGTCGCTAATCCTCACCTTTAAAAGGTAAAAGGCAGGATAGTGGATTGATTACAAGGCCTGCAAATATATTCTATTGAAACCATTGCTGAGGTTCTACTCCTATAGGCTGAGCTATTTCTCTGAGAATTATTTCCAGTGTGACACTCCTTCAGATAGTTCAAATAAAAAGCTGATGACTTTGTTAAATGCTGATCAGTTTAGCAAAGACCCTCTAGCAGAATGAGACTGCACTTGGAACATTTTCAGGAGAAGCAACAATTTTATTCAAGAATTAAAATGGTTGCTGTTAAATCATTTATTTAAGCCACCAAGCAGACATTGGAGGCAGGATCCGAAAACCTGTCAGTGGGTTCTCTTGTCAATGTGTTTGAAGTTCTGCAACTGCAACCCCATGCTTGCATAATTTGTTGAAAGTTTCAAAGAGCCAGCGGTCTTACTATAATCTTATCCGGGTCAGTACAAACACAATTAAACTTCTTTCTGCAGATCTGCATTTTATCCCACCAACCTTAAAGTTTTGATGGTGATGATATTTCTAGTGTTTGTCAATATAAATCATAGTTACTGAAACCCAGGTTCCTACAGAACCATAGTAGTTTACAAAATAGAAATTGTGGTTCAAACTAGAACTGTATAGCGTGAAACTAAGGGTACATCCCCTAAAATAATTAGGATACAGACCTTCCAGAATTTGCTACTAAATTGCAATGTCTGATTTGATGGATTTATATTGAGGATATCTAATTTAAATTTATTCCTGTCACTGAAAAGCCGGTTGTGGCCATTGAATGAAAAAGAACATTCCTGGTACAATTACTTAGCTTCTAAGAGAATAGTAAACCAACCAAGACTTGTAATGTGCCCATTTCTTCAGATTTGCATCATTTGGTGAATCTTTCTCATCAAAGATGACGCTTCCAAATTTGTTCCTGATTCTTGGAACATTACTGCTCTATATGGATTATGTCTTAAATATAGTACAATACCTTGACTTTCTGAATGGTGCAGCCTGTTTCCTGAGCTCTTTCCTCTTAACAGCAGATGCCATCCCTCCAAATCGGACAGGCAACTATGGCCCCCTTACAACCTGTGGTCATCAACTCCCCAAATTCCTGAGCCAGCTACGCTATGGAGTTGAAGTCCACAGGTCGTAAAGGAACCATAGTTGTCCATCCCTTCTCCAAATGGTTAACCTCTTTTCTGGAATGCAAGAATTTCGCTTCTCCTGCAAGAAGACTAGTAGTTTCCCTGTTGATTCTCTTGAGGGAATGACTTATTCACCATATAGTTTTCATAATTCCAGTGCTTTAAAATTGTCTTTTTTACGCTTGTCCTCAGTACGTAAGCAAGAAATCATCAAGATAACAGAGCAGCTGATCGAAGCAATCAATAATGGAGACTTTGAAGCTTACACGTAAGTGAAGAAATGCAGAAGTCCTTTACGTATCATGCAGTTAGTCCTCATTTAGTGACCACTCACAATTACGATCAATGAAAAAATAACTTTTTCTTCTTAATCTTCACATTTTTTACAGCTTTTGCAGGTCTATAAAACAAAGGAAAGCTGAAGACAAATCATAAACACAACTCTAGTTTCACTTAGTGACTGCTTTGCTTAACCAAAGTGCCAGTCCCAATTGTAGCTACACAAGGACTATATATAATTAGTTACTTAAGCTATGAAAGTTTGTGCCAACAAATAGCCAGAAATACTTGTAACCTATTGATTGATAACATTGAGTGTCAAATATGCCCTTGTGTTTTTTAGTTTGAACACCAGACAAACATAAGTGAATATTGGTTGATGCTGTAGAACCAATATGAAATACATGTAATAAATGCAGCCTGTCAACATCAATATTTTGAAAGCATGAAAAAATACTCATTCATTGTATCAAACTAATTCCTTTATACAAAAGTATTGTTAGTTTTTTTTCTGAAAAAGTGGTTATTTAATCTGAAAAAGAATAGTTAAATTGGAGGAAATTATGAGTCTACGTGTTTTGAGTCCTAATAGGAATAGAAAATCAGCATAAATAAATGCACTTGGAAATGAATCATGGGTAAATCCCACATATTGAATTTGGAACTAGAACAGTTCCACACAAGGTTTGTTTTCCTATAATCTCTATCTATTTTGTCAGTCCAAGGCAGAGTTAAGATCTTCTCTAAAGCAAGAAATAATTAGCATAAATGATTGTATCCTTCATTATATTTGAAGCTGCTTCAGGGTTTTTTGATAGGGAAAATCTGCATCAAAGTGGCACAGTACTAACAATGTGTGATAATAGTTGTGGTTGTCTGATAAATGATTTCAAGGATTAGATGCCAATGAGATCAGATTACTTCATTTGTTATAGGAAGATCTGTGATCCTGGGCTGACCTCATTTGAACCTGAAGCGCTGGGAAACCTCGTGGAGGGGATGGACTTCCACAAGTTTTACTTTGACAACTGTGAGTGGTAGATAACTGGCAAATTCAAAATGATTCTTCCCCTCTCTCCATGGGTAGGAAACGGTCTGGTATTTCATCTCCAGCTTTGGACTAGTTGTCAGTAAGGATCATATTGTAACTTTGATATATACACTTCGAAAATTCACTCAATTTTTCCCAGATTGTTTCTGATAAATCTGTTCCATGTCCTCCATTTTGTTCCCTTTTTATTTCCAAATCTTGTATATAAAGCATGTGCACTTTGCTACAGCTTTCTGTCTCTGTGATTGTCTTTTGATACCACCTTGTTTTATCGGACTAGGGATTGAATACCTAATGGTATCTAGGGAATTCTGGGGAATGCAGGGGAATTCTGAGAGTTTAAGTCTACATGTCTTAAAGTTGCCAAGGTTGGACACCCCTGCTGTAAAGGGTCAAGAGCTGTCCAGAGTAATTCAACAGTGAGATGAGTGACATATAAATTAAACAATTAAATTAAAAAGCACATACTTAAAACCCTGAAAAATTCCTGGCTACCTAAAAGGCAGCATTCTGTTTTTAGAAGTACACATATGTGTTGAACAAAACTCACCGAAATTTTAATATAGTCATAAATCTAATTGCATCAAGATTTCATTTATGTGTTTTACTAATGCACTGCATGTATGTATTGATTAAATATCATAAATAGAATGCATATTAATTTAAAGTATTATATTGACAATCACTGAACTCTGTTGGGCAACTTACAGTAAAAGAAGTATCATCCATATTCTTATTATTTAACAATAAGGAGAATATGTCTTAGTGAACTACAAAAGTAGAAAATTATAGCAAAGTGCTCTAATTATTTTTAATTTCACCTGTTTCAGGAATGTATGCTACACTTCAATATTTTGCAGAACAATATATATTAAAATACTTCGCAGCAATCAATGTGACCAAAACCCGAATTAATGTTGAAAGGAAAATTACAACCTATTCAGAAGTGGAATGTTTGGAAAAATAGCAAAAACAATATAGCTTCCAGGCAAGTCTTTCTAGGCAGAGATCCCCAGGAATAGCAGGAAGAAGAAAGGATAAAGCCCTCTACTTGCAAACAATGTGTCTTCTGTCCTTTGATGGGAAAATATGGAAAGGAAAGAAGTGACTGGAGGTTCTGCTGAGTTTGACTCTAGTTCCCAAATCATTTAGGATTTTCAGGACAGGCAGTAGCTCTCACTGTGGTTCACATATGGTAGTGCAGTAAAATTAACAATAATAAATTTCAATCATGAGATTGAGTTTGTACTTCAGTTTGCCATGGATCATTTCAGAGATTGCCCGACTGAAACTGAGTGTCAAATGGAACCTTGCTTCTGGAAACCCAAAGCTTCCTGAGTCGTGTCGACCTTCACTGCAGCATTAATAAATGGCAATTACTCTTGGGCAGAATTATATGATGTGATGTAAACACAGTCAAAAGTACCAGCCTATTTGCAGATAAACAGATGCAGAGGAGCTGCTAAAAACATCTATTTATTCATAAGATTGGATATAATTTGTGAAATCGCCTGCCATATTTTGACTAGCTGGGGAAAATCTTTATATTTAAAGCATTTTCAAAGCTGCATTGGCTTATTCTATTTTCTGATTAGGCATACACAAAAATGATATTTGTCACAGAAACACTCTAGGGGGAAAAACTGTAAAAATTGTGAAGGAAAGAGACCAGGTTCTTTGTATTATATATCTTTAAAGTTGACTTGTAGGGGACAAAGGATAGAGTTAAAGATGTATTTTCTTTCCTAATCATGATTTTTATGCTAATGTAGATTACAGGCAGATGCAGGGTACATTTATAAAAGTATTGTGAATGAAAAATAGTTCTAAAATTTAATTTCTTACCAAGTAAAATCATGGGGAAATTAAGTCCTTCATCCTGATAAATACCATCTTAACATGCAAAAAGTATTTGTTCTAGTACTGTCCTTTTGTGTGTGGGGATTTGGGGCTTTCTATTATCATCTTCCTTCTATTTTCCTCACAAAAGCTGTGTTTGAAAAGAAGACCAAAAAGAAATGTTCTAATGGAGAGCTGGTGCTGCTGTGAAAACAAGGCCTTTTCTCCCTTTTCCCACATTGAGATATTTATAGGGAGATCTGTGCAGGGAGAGGTTTCCTGTTCTTTATATTCCATCAAAGCGTTCATCATATTTTGTAGAGACCCAGATTGACTTTGGTGCAGTTTGGGAGACAATTGCTTCACTTTGGATGAATCCACTGTCTCAGTTAATAATCTGTAGCACATGATTTGTCCAACTTTGATGCACACCCTTTGGTTTTTTACGATTTGTTCTTAAAACTACCTAATTTTAAAAGTTTTTTTTTATTAAAATTCAGGACAAGTGAATAGAAAATTCTATTTATTTCAGTCCATGGTTTATTTGAGAATAAGATTAAAGGGTAGCATTTGTTTTAAAGAATGTGCTTTTGCCCCATAAAGTACTGCTTCTCTTTTCTTGCAAAAGAAAAGTAATAGCTTTGTTACCAAATTCCTTCCTTGGTCGGGTTTGAGGTATCCTGTATAGCAGGGGTGAGATTCAACTGGTGTTACTATCAGTTCAGTGACTATGTTTTGTGCGCACATGCTGCGCGTGCATGTAAAAAACCTGAAACTGTGCCGCCCGGACAGCTGAAAAGCTCTGCACACAGGTGTGCAGCGTTTGAGCCACTTTTTTCCCTGCTTTTTCAACCACAGCTGTGCCCTGCAAAGCAGCTGAGGTTGAAAAAGCAGGAAGTAAAGGACAGGTAAGAGCCCAGATGGGTGGGCGGGTGGCCAAACAGCAGCAATCACAGAACTGGTTCGATGTCTGCTGCTCTTCAGAGCGACTCATTCTATAGAGCTGGGCAGAACTGGTAGCACCTCACTCCTGCTGCATAGGTGGTAGTGCATATGGTAATGCAATGTAATGATATCTCTGGTCTCCATCATGTGGGTGGATGGAACCTCTGCAATATAGTCCTCTCTTGGCAGCCAGGTATGAGCAAATAAATTTCTGTCACCATCTTACAGCTTCCCATAGGCAAATAGCGGAAGCCTTTAGGCTGGTCAAGTTACTATCTCCTTCCTCTTTCTGCTGCTCATCCATGTCTGTCTTATCAATAATTTTCCTAATTCTGCTATATTCCATAGAGGCAAAGTGGATTCTATTGCACATGATTATGTTAAATGATAAATCCATTCATTTTATCCTTCCAAGAATTCTTTAGATGCAAAAACAGCAGGAAAATAATACCATTTTTAGAATGTATGGAGAAAGCAACTGAAATGCTGGGTGGATTGGAGTTCTGCTATGGTTAGGGAAAGAAAAGTTAGAAAAAACATTTGTAAAAGGGGGAAAATGTGGATGCAACATCCCCGATTGAGATAGAAGAAAACAACAAAGATGGTGAAGATGGATCGTGTGGTTGCCATGCTGTAACTGACAAGCAATTTCTCTTGGGTGAGTTGAGAAGCATTTTGATTGTTTTTTTGTATTTCCTCAGTACTGTCCAAGAACAGCAAACCAATCCACACTACCATCCTGAATCCCCATGTTCATGTTATTGGTGATGATGCAGCTTGTATTGCCTATATCCGTTTGACTCAATATATTGATGGCCAGGGCCGGCCTCGCACCATGCAGTCCGAAGAGACCCGTGTCTGGCATCGCCGTGATGGCAAGTGGCTGAATGTACACTACCATTGTTCCGGGGCTCCTGCAGCTCCGCTCCAATGAAGCTACAAATGGGTAGGTTTGGCAGGGAAAGACTATAAGTGCTGTTAGGAATATGTTGGGCAAAGTTTAGCTGGACAAGGTCCCCCAGGTCTGACGATTTTCAGGGAAAATGAGCCATATAAGTACTTTATATTCTGAAATGTCACCAGGGATGCAGAGAAGGTAGAGAGGGAAAGCATGCAAGTGAAAGATGTACAGATATACTAGATGTACAGATATTCATGGTAGTAAATCTTAATAGAAGAAGAAAAAAAGATCTTTTGAGCTAGTGCAACTAATCTCACCATAATACTTTTAATCAGAAGGATGTTCAAATGAGGTTTACTTCCTGTGTTTAACTTAAAAGCGAATAGAGAAAAGAAGTCCATACTGTACTGAAATGAATTGAAAAGCTTTGAGAAGAGGGAATGGATCAAACGTCCTTCTTCTTCAGGTTGTCACAGACAACAAACAGCCTTAGGTGCATACACACCCTCACCCCATAGAGAACCAAAGGATTCCAAGTTTAGTCGTCTCATTTATTGAGGTAGAAGCCAGGAAAGACTCTGGGGAGTTTGCCACTCCTGGATGCTGATGTTTGTTCACTGATCAGCCCTGCAAGATTAGATAGCATATTTGATATATGGTTCAAATATCACAACCATACTTGATTCCCCAAGTTTTTAAGGCCCCAGTTAAAGCAAAAGTCCTTTCTCACAATAAAAACATAGGTGTTTTTGTAACTTGCCTAATTTTTTGATAAATAACTCAAGTTAGCAAAGATATCTAATATGGTACTCCTTCCTCCTCCTATTTTCTCTATTTTTTCTCTCCGAAAAACTAAACAGGATAGAGCAATTTTTGGTCAGTGCTATTTGGAGTGAAAAATGTACATCTTTACAATCCCCAAGTTACAGAATTTTTTTATTGGGGTATGTTTTCAAGATAAAAGCTATATAATTAGTACTATATAAATCCTATATAATATTTATCAAGGTGTTCAATTTCTCTCACCATTTCTAGAGGAATCAAAAATTATCTGAGCAAACCTAAGCTAAAGAGTAACAAGACTTTTTCTGAAATTTCTTTTGCTCTGTTATGATGAATCACAGTAGATCTCCCAGAAGCTTTCTTACCCCCGATCAGGCTTTGCTGTTCCTTAAGATTCAGCTTGATAACTAGCATTGTTAACTAGGGCATTATATTCATTTAAACATTTATCATAATGGTTTTAGTGGTTCAAGTGGATTGCTGAATTTCCTATCTACCCTTGCAGAGGGGCATGGAAAAAGGGACAATAGGGAAGCAAAGACAAAGAAACATTGCCTTCTAGTAGTTCAAGGACATTGTTTTCTAATTTAAAAAACCTGAGTTCCTTTCAGCAGTTCATGAGGACACACAAAAAAACCCTTAAATTATGTAAATTGATGGGTTGTTTAAAAAAAAAACCTTTTCTCTTGACACCCTGCAAGTGCTGTTTCTTGTCCCTTTTCTTGTCCCTATTAAGTTTGAAGTTTCTTAAATTTCTTGGGCTTAGTTTTAGTGTTGACAACTGACTTTTTTTGTTGCTGTTATTTAATGGAGTTACCTTGTCAGTGTTCTTATTTAATTCTTACCTAAATTTTTTAAACCTACTTTTCAGTCCCTGTGGAAGGCCTAATGTGACTCTCCTTCCCTGCCTCATTACAAGAATAAGAATTCATTATTAAAAATAATGATAGGAGTATATGCCTGACACTCTTTAGGATTACAAACTAAGGCTACTCTTAGCAAAAGTGTGTAATATTTCCTGTACTGAGAACTAATGTCTGAAATGTTTTGCAGATTTGTTTGGAAGATATCTGAATTATGTTGGATATTTAATTTTTAGAAAAAATAGACAACTGTACCTCATTGAAAAGAAAATTTAGTTCTAGAGTTTACAATGCCTGAAACCCCAATACCTTGGCTTTCTGTGTAGAAAGTCATCCTCTTTATTCATACAAGATAAATAGAGCAAAAGGGGGCATTTGTCACCTCTTCCACAAAGTTTATTCTTCAAATCTACAATAAAACATACAAGAAGACAGGACCTTTTAATAGATTTTGGGCAATTTGGTTTCAAAATCAGAAGCATGCCTCCCTATGCTAGGTGTGCTTAAAGGGGCAATGCAGTTTTATTTGTTTTAGAAACACTGAATAGGAAACAGCACAGAAGTTATTTTTGGGCAACACACTCATCCTATAGCATCCTTGACATGGAGCAGATACAACACTGGTTAAATTCTCAACAATTAGAAGAGCACAATCCAACAAATAATGTGTCTCTTTTTCACCGTTTCCTTTCTTCCATACTAACTTCTTAAATTTGTTTTAGAGTGTTGAGATAGTTTACAGCCAGTGGAATATTAACCAGTGGAATATTAAGAAATGATTTTAATAATTAATAATAATTAAGTGAGATAGGGAGGACTATCCCCTAACTATCGTGTGCTGTGAAGTGTAACCATTTTCAGTATACTAGCTCAAATGCAGGTGCAATCATCCAGGCCTTGGGTTTCCTAGTCTGTTTTGCCCCATTGACCCAGTTATGTTTTTTCCTTCCATGTTTTTTCTCTTCATGCTTTTTCTTTTCCGATTGCAGCAATTTTCGGAGATACTCAGCGGGAGGGCAATATCTTCTCAGCAAGCAGCTCTGGAGTACCTGAATTACAGCAACGGTCATATTCGTTTTGACGTTTAAAGAAATATGAATTACAAACCGGCAGCAGCCAAATGCACGAAACCCTGCATGAATCTGATGCTCCGGGTGCTGCCGCCTTTCTGTTGTTTTTCCATGGATCCATCGTGTCTGTTTCTGCTGTATGAAGGTGTCTTATAAATCCTGAGAGAAACCCATATTGTTCGTATAGAAAAGAGATCATCTGTGATGGAGTATCCAGCACCTCCCCTGCAGGGCTGATGACAGAGCAACAGCTGTGAAGCATCTTTCAGAATTGGAGCAAAGAAAGGGAGAGAGAAAGAGTTTTGAGAGCAAGAGACTGTGCCTCTTAGGCAGCAGGATGCTGTCCTCTGTTGTAGGCCCAGTGGAAATTGACCTTGTCTTCGGGCTATGCTGCTGCTTTAATCAGCGAGGTATGGCGGATGGTGGCGAGCTCACGAGGGCCAGCATAAAGAAAAGGGGTAAAGCAAAAAGGAGGACTTTTCTTACACTGCTGCCATCCAGCAACCAACTGGAGCCCAAACATCAGCAGTAAAGATGAGCCTGGCTACTGGCTCCCACTGATGGATTGGATAAAAATGAACAAGAATGTTTTAAAGAACAAGTACGAGCTGGTTTTGTTAGCATAGGAGCTTCAGAGATGCACTGATTTTTACAAACAGCCACTCCTCGATGATGTAAAACTTATAAGGGTAGAATTTAAAAGCAAATAATCGTAAGAGAGCAAAAAATTATGTGAATGGCTTACTTTGTTTTATTTTTTATTGTTTAGAATACATGGGATCCAGAGTGCTGCAGAATATGTGCTCCTTAGGAAACAGTTGAAAAGCTTTGTTACACTCCGCCCTGAAGATTTGCACACACATGCATTTGCTTCCTATATGGTGTGTAATTTTAGTCTGCGTGTTATACCAAAATACTATATTATCTATGAATTTAAAAGAATCTCTCTCTAATTATGGGGCTAGCTGGTTTCCCAGTTTGATTTGTTTTCTGCAAATTTTTTGCAAAAAGCAAAGGGAGCCAGCAACTTCCAGAAGTGCTTTTTTCAGTAGCCCAGTCTATTTGACATTGCTTTATTTCCTGTTCTGTAGTTTTGGGGGGGTTATTTTAACCACATAAACATAGAACTTTTGCATCAAACATATTTATTGTCTTTGCTACAAAGAAAGCAAGTAATGTTCTTTATTTCCTACATCAGAAGTGTTTGTCAACTTTATGGTTTGATTATTATTTTTTTGAGTTTCTGAGTACAGAAGTGGGATAAAAGCCTTCCCAATAAATTTCCGAGATCAGATTTTGACATGACATTCTCTGCCCCTTGTGTACAGTGCACATCAAACATTTTTATGACCATTCATTAGATCCGAGAACATGGAATTCCATCAAGTTGTTCCCTTTGTTCCTGAAATAGGATGGAGAATAATTTTGCTGTCTAATTAAATAGAAAATAGAGGGTGAATTTAATGGAGCTTAGGAAAATACAAAGTTTTAATTTCAATATGAATTGGAAGGGAAATAAATACCTTCTTCTGTTCTTCTAATGAGAAACTCCTAACTCAGCTCCCTAATATTTGTGATAGCTTATGACTCAGTGCAGGAAAAAAGCCTTCCTTCTTGCAGAGGTTTGTGTAAAATTTCCTCCTCCTTTACAAAGAGAGAGAATATTTTCTCAAACAAGAGAGATGTTCTACTGGGACTAAAGAACCTGTGACACTTCAGTTGTTGCTGGCTACACCTCCCAGTAGCCCTCACCATTGGCTTGTGAGCTGGAGTTATGGATGGAGTTATTTCAACATCATTTGGAAGGTGACAAAAACTTTGCTTTTTCCTATAAATTTAATGTAGAACACATCTAGGACTAAGTATGTGAAGTAAAACCCCTGATAATTGTATTAGGATTTTAAGGAATAACGTTACAAAGTGAGGAACAGGAAATTAGTTACACTGCATAATAAAAGATGTGCATGCTTCTAGGTCTGATCTTTTCTTGTCTTTATCTGATTATTTATAATCCTCTGTATTGAGTATCTGCATCCTTAAAACATATTTTTGGAACCGTTTGAGTTGTTTTGTCTTTGTTTTTACCGTCTGTAAGACCTGTTCCAATTTAATAAGAATCTTAGCTTGGTATGGCCATTATCAAACACAGCTATAGACCTTTGGCTTTCTTAATGTTCTCCTATGAGGTTAATGTAAGCATCTATATCATGTCCAGTTTTACACAGGAAATGGGACACGTTTGATGCAATTTTTTTGCATGATAGTGAAATAATAAAATAAAGTTAGGTTTTTTTTCTTGAATGTTAATAGAACCTTCATAGCTTTGTTACAATGAAACCTTGAACTGAACATATTTAATAAAATAACATTTAAATGGTGCAAAATATCAGATAGTAATCTTCTATTTTCCTTGAATGCCTGAGAAAGCAGCATCAGCTCTTTGGAGATGTCCCTTTATCAAGACGGCAGTGAGGTATGCGCAGATGTGTTGTGTGCTGGAAACAGCTGAGTGAGATGAATGAGTTTTTGTGTATGTAGCTGCGTCAAACTGAGGTTATGGTCACTGATCCAACAAGCAGTGGCTGAAAATAACGCCCAGGCATGTTTGAAATTACCTATAAAGCAATGTCAGGATTGTGACTAAATATTTAAGGTAGTTTAACTTGAAGAAGCCACTAATTTATTTAAATCTCCATTGTTTATTAGGTTTTTATGGTGCACCAAGTGCAGCTCCAAGTCTAAATATTTGAAAGTTTCATTTGGAAATGAATAATGGACTCAGAGGTTTAGCTGTTTGATGTATAATTTATATACAGTCAGATTCAACACAGATCTAACATACAAATACAGAAATATCTACATTTATCAAAATAACTTCACCATGTTCTACAATTCTACAGTCCCAGGATTTTGGAATTGACTAGACATCTAGATAAAACAAAGTACCAAACTTAAGAGTCTGAATTCCATTTGAAGGTTTATAAAAGCATGAAGCTTATCCTTCTCGCCAATTAATATTAATTTAGATCCAATCTTTATATTAGAATTTCCAATAATCTTTTATCTCCATTGTCCAATGCAGGACAAAGTATATGTATGTCTGAGTCTTCCCACATTTTCAATGTAACCATAAATATGGTTTATGGTAGAGATAATGGAAGTCGGTACAGTATAGTATTAAACAATACAGTACAGTAGATTGGTAGTATTCAAAAGTATAGACTCCTCTAATGGTACTATTCCCTTTTTACTCTACCCAATTCAGACAAATATCTCAATTCTTTCCAATAAAATTGTTATCATAAATTTTGGAATTAAGATAATTAAATCCAGTAGTTGTAATCTTATATACAGGTAATCCTTTACTTATGATCACAATTGAGCCCAAAATTACCACTGCTAAGCAACATAGTTGTAAATGTTTGTCTCATTTTACGACCTTTCTTGCCACTTCTTAAGTGAAATCACTACAGTTGTTAATTAAGCGAATCGTTACAGGACAATAATGCTGTTCACAGTAGCACAGGATTAACCCCCTTCAAATTAGTGAGCAGCATGGACTTCACCCCATTGCATGAGTATCCAAGGGATCCTCTCCTCAGTCAACCTGACTGATGGGATGTCAACGCTGAAAGCAACTTAGGAGAATGTAAAAAAGGCAAAAGTGCCACAGAGAGTCAGGCAGAAAAAAACACCAGGTCCCGCAAAGGCCATTCCAAGTGGAGGAGAAGGTCTACCTCTCCACCAAATACTTTGGGTAAAGTAAAGTAAAATCTTGAGTAAAGAGTAGGAATGTCCAAGCTGATCACTTTGTGATTAGATTCCATGCAGGAAACCCAACCAAGCCTTGGGGGGGGGGGGGGCGGGTTCGCAACCCTAAGTTCTATATCTGCAATAAATTTGTTTTTTGTTGTGTTGTACAAGGTCACCTTCAAGAAATGAGGGGAGCTGAATGTCAACTCAAAAATATCTCTCTGGTCTTTTAGAGTTGCCAGCAGAAAGGGAGTGGGGGAAGTAGTGCATTCCTTAAATGCTTCATGTATAATTTCTAGGTGGCCAAAGCTTCTGGCGTGCAAGATTATTACTGGGAAGCATGATTGATGACTCTTGGCTATGGATGGGTCCCATTGGAGAATATACATCCAGGGGGTGGGGGAAGATCAGGGTCAAGGGTGAAATGAATGATGTGTCTCAGAGTCAGCTACACCCAGGTAGCACCGGCATGTTCATTCTTAATAAATCTTTAAACTCTGAGAGATGAGGCTAGAGACTCATGATTTAAATGGGGGTGGATGCCGGAGCCCTGACAGTGAAATTACCGGTCGTAACACAGTTGTCAAGTGGACCCTGGCTTCCGCATTGACTTTGCTTTCAGAAAGTTGCAAAAGGTGATCACATGACCCTAGAATAATGCAATCATCATAAATACATGCCAGTTGCCAGACGCCCGTTGTGATCATTTGACCATGGGGATGTTGCAACAGTTGTTAAGTGTGAAAAATTGTCCTAAGTCACTTTTTTCAGTGCCGTTGTATCCTTGAATGGCTGTAAGCCAAGAACTACCTGTATTTAGTCCAGTCCAGTTCCCCATATTACTTAATGAAATGAACTGTCTTTCTAAAGCAGATTTGTCCTATAGATGTGGCTGTCCACTTCTATTTATGGAGTTCCTTGGTATACTGGTATGATAACAGCCAAGCATCATCTGCTTTAAAAATAAGTCTTGATTCAGAGTTTTGAAGAACATCACATACTCGATTTTTGCATTGTGCCAGATGCTAGTACGGTAAGACAAACATAAAGGAAGGCAGGTGATTCTCTTTTGCCTTTTATAAAATGATGTGCTCTGAAATCTCTACAAATTTTTGACCTGATGTACAATTAGCAAGTTTGTTGCTTTCAGAACACAACGGTTATCCACCAATGCTCTTTATTAATGGTCTTTTCTTCTGTCCCTTTGAATTATCATATTGGCCAGCATAATTTGATAACGTTCTGCGATCAGTCTCTTGCTCACAATTCATCTTTTCTGGGCCAATCAGCAAGTGTTTAGCAAGACTGGAGACAACCTCTGTGTACAGTTAGTAAGGAGAAGGATTTTTAACTGCTATGTTAAGCCTTTGGTACTAGGAGGATCCTTGTATGATTAAGATATTTGGGACAATTAAACAGCTATCTGGGGAACTGAAAATCAAAATGAAATATTCCAGACAAAACTTCAACCTTGTTTGTGATTAGGGAAGGGTCAAATACAAATCCTCAGGGATTGTAACTTAGAAATTGAAGACCTTTTGAGAACTCTTACTTTCAAAGTTTTAATTGCTCTTTCAATTTGTATAAATTACAGATGTCTCTACCACTTCCTTGCCTTCCTTCAGGTTAAAAATCTACAAGATTTTGCTATTTATGTGTATTTTTAAGAAGGAATACAATTCATTGTGGAAAATTGCATGAAAACTGGTGGGATTATCAATGAAGATCACACCACATATTTTTATTTAGGGATAAGAAATTTTTCTGATGACCACCAGTATATGAAGTTCATATCAAAAAGCAATCATACAATAACATACCTTTTAAAAGTATCAGTAAAAAGACTACACTTTACAGTGTTGATATGTTTTTGACAGCAGAATGTGTAAAAGCGAGAAACAAAACCAATTTACAACCTGCCTAACAAGTGGGCCTCTTCCACTGGCACTCCGGACAATTCTACTTGGAGAGAAAAGGGACCAGAGAACAACGAGGCTCCAAACCTTTGGGGGATTCGGGTAGGAGCCATGATGTAGAAGGGACATTTCCTAGGCCTAATCAGGATATTGCCCAATGAATGGGATAGCCTATTGGCCCTTAACCCAAGGGAGCAAAGAATAATAGCAGTCCCTCAAACAGCCAAATCCTATATTGTGAAGAATTTTTTAGATGGTAACCAGCACCTGGAATCGCACTCAGAAGTTCACTGATAACCAGTGTAGGTCACATTGCTGAAGTGTCATATGGGTGCATTAGACTGACTTATAATCCTCATGTTGCTGCATTCTGGACCAGCTGTAGCTTCCAAATGGTGTCCAAGGGCAGCATCGTGTACAGCATTTTGCAGTAGTTCATACATGAAGGTCCGAGGTTTAAAGGACTGTGGGATGGAGCTCCTGGCCTACGAAAGGTGAAATTGCTGCAGTAAGTCTGTGTGAAGTTCATCCTGGTGTGCCGTGAAGCTGTGAGCCCAGAAGAGGGAAGGACAATTCCACTTAAAACGACACATGAAAAGTCACTGCAACCAGAAGAACCATCATCCATCCATAACCTTGTTAGGTTTGAGCCTCTAGCACTGAGACATGGTCTTAACAGCCTGGCTTTTTTAGCCAGAGGTTCAGTTCATGAGCATCCCGATGATATATCTGACCCCATCCTGGCAGATGAACTCGTCCAGCTGTTTCATGTAGATGTTAAATAGGAGAGGTGAGACCGTAAAACCCTGAGGTACCCTGCAAACAAGAGGCCTTTTGGATGGCCCTGTTTCTGCCTGTCAGTGATGGCTGGAAGTGACCACCAAGAAAAGGGAAAACAGCTGTCATGTAGATGTTTAAAATGTTGCACAGGTTTGAAAGACAATTCTCTATTTGTCTTTAGTTTAATTATTTAGTTTGTGATTTTTAACCTATACGCTGCCCTTTAAAACTGTTTCCCTGGGGGAGTGGGAGCTGAGAAATGGCATACATTCAACAGTGCCTTTCAAACTCTTTCACTGCAGATGATTTCTCATGATTGGGCCCTGAAAATGGAGGAATCCCGTTCACTAAGAATTAGTTTCAAGGGAAAAAAGGAAGAAATCCCTCACTGCTCTGTGCCCTAAATGCACTTTTCATCAAATGTGATGTGACCAGCTTGCTTTTGCTTCACACATTCTCCCGTTGATAGTTGCTATTAAGAAAAATATCCACTTTGGTGGGCTGCTAACAATATTAATACCAATCAATTAATCCAATATTTAAGATGCTGGTTATAAAAGGAATATTTACTATTTTTAATAGTTCCCCTACTTTTCAAAACCAAAAGCCAGAGAATTTTGTAGAAAGAACATTTGCTAAACATTGTAATCCACAGCTGTGCTATTGTCACTACCTAGTTCAGGGGCCTTCAAACTTGACAGCCTTCAGACTTGGGGACTTCAACTCCCAGAATTCCTCCCCCAGTCATGTTAGCTCAGGAATTCTGGGAGTTGAAGTCCACAAGTCTTAAAGTTGCCAAGTTTGAAGAGCCTTGGTCTTGTGTCAGCAGCTCTTACATTTACTTTTCCTGAATCTGCTTTTTTTATGGCCTGACTTCTATGCCAAAGGACACCCCAGAAAACCACAAGTAACTACTTAGATTCTAATCCAGCACTGGCAAATTGCAGAAATAACACTGTTAAGAACAATCAGTAAAAATCAGAATAAATGAATTTTGCAATGAGATTTGTTTAATTGGAATTAACTACAGTACTTGGGAAACTATTTTTAATTCCATGTTCTATCCCCTTTCTGAGCATCATCTTTTCCATTAGGCAAGTATTTTTCCATTGCTTTTCAGGGAGTAAATGAATTATGTAAAAAAAAATGTGGAGAGTCACTTGTTTTTTCAGGGATTCTGTTCTGAACTAAAAAAAATATCCTTGTACATTTGCATCTGACTGTTTCTATTATTTTACCAATGGTCGATTGCCCAATTAATGTTGCTTAAGTGTCTAATATCAGCAGCCTCCTGGCCAATTCAATCTTTTAGGAGTGTCACATTCCAACAAGGACGAAACAATGTCATCTGTCACGACCCCAGAAACACTTTTCTCTAGCAAAGTCCACCCACTAGAATGAGGTCCCATCGTTGGTGTTCATACAGAAATGTCCCAAGATTTCATAATCAAATCAAGTGAGGTTTCAGGCGGCTTTGCAATTTTTAAAAAGTTGTCCTTGAGAATTACAATTTATAATTAATTGGGTGGGCCCACAATTCTGATCTGAGGGTATGTGTCACAGCACGTAGGGGTTGGACATTGCCCTTTATTGGTTTACATATAGTTCTCAAAAACTTTGAATGATAATGAAGTGGTCCACATAAAAATTTAGTCTTCTATAGATACAGATATAGGAGAGAAAAAAGAATAGTAAACTGATAGTTCTACAGGTGAAACTCAAAAAATTAGAATATCGTGCAAAAGTTCATTTATTTCAGTCATGCAACTTAAAAGGTGAAACTAATATATGAGATAGACTCATGCCATGCAAAGCAAGATAGTTCAAGCTGTGATGTGTCATAACTGTGATGATGATGGCTTACAGCTCATGAAAACCCCAAATCCACAATCTCAGAAAATTAGACTATTACATGTAATCAATAAAACAAGGATTGTACATAGAACGATATCGGACCTCTGAAAAGTATAAGCATGCATATGTACTGAGTACTTGGTTTGGGCCCCTTTTGCAGCAATGACTGCCTCAATGGGGCGTAGCATGGAAGCTATCAGCCTGGGGCAATGCTGAGGTGTTATGGAAGACCAGGATGCTCCAGTCGCGGCCTTCAGCTCTTCTGCATTGTTCAGTCTCATGTCTCTCATCCTTCTCTTGGCAAATGCCCCATAGATTCTGTATGGGGTTCAGGTCAGGCGAGTTTGCTGGCCAATCAAGCACAGGAATCCCACGGTCATTGAACCAGGTTTTGGTGCTTTTTTGGCAGTGTGGGTAGGTGCCAAGTCCTGCTGGAAAATGAAGTCAGCATCCCCATAAAGCTCGTCTGCGGAAGGAAGCATGAAGTGCTCCAGAATCTCCTGGTAGACGGCTGCGTTGACCCTGGACTGAATGAAGCACAGTGGACCAACACCAGCAGATGAGATGGCTCCCCAAATCAACACAGATCGTGGCAACTTCAAGCATCTTGCAGTTTGTGCCTCTCCATTCTTCCTCCAGACTCTGGGTCCTTGGTTTCCAAATGAGATGCAAAAGGTGCTCTCATCAGAAAAGAGGACTTTGGACCACTGAGCAACAGACCAGTCCTGTTTTTCTTTAGCCCAGGTAAGACGCTTCTGGCGTTGTTTGTTGTTCAGGAGAGGCTTGACAAGAGGAATGCGACATTTGAAGCCCATGTCCGGGATCCGTCTCTGTGTGGTGGCTCTTGATGCACTGACTGCATCCTCAGTCCACTCCTTGGGAAAGTCCCCAACACTTTTGAATGGCCTTTTCCTGACCATCCTCTCCAGGCTGTGGTTTTCCCTGCTGCTTGTGCACCTTTTTCTTCCACCCTTTTCCCTTCCACATAACTTTCTATTAATCTGCTTTGATACAGCACTTTGGGAACATCCAACTTCTTTTGCAATTACCTTTCAAGGCTTTCCCTCCTTATGGAGGGTGTCAGTGGTGGTTTTTTGCACAACTGTCAACAGTCTTTCCCATGATTGTGATTCCAATCCAACCAGACTGAGACCATTTATAGGCCCAGGAACCCTTTGCAGGTGTTACGGCTTCATTAGCTGATCAGAGTGGGACACTTTCAGCCTAGAATATTAAACCTTTTCACAATATTCAAATTTTCTGAGATTGTGGATTTGGGCTTTTCATGAGCTGTAAGCCATACTCATCTCAATTATGACCCATCATGGCTTGAACTTTCTTGCTTTGCATGTAATGAGTCTATCTCACATATTAGGTTCAGTTTTTAAGTTGCATTAATGAAATAAATGAACTTTTGCACGATATTCTAATTTTTTGAGTTTTACCTGTATTTCAAAGGGATTTTTCAAACCCACTCACTTTGTGGCTGGAGAATCTAGACAGCAGGTGGAACTATAACTCACAGGATGGCTTTCTATCTTGGCCTCCTTATCAACAAAGTTTAAAGGGTGTTTCACTTGGATCTGCAAGATGTCCCTTCTTGGTCCTCCTTGGTCCTTCAGGTGGGTTTTGATGGAGGACAATATTTGGAAGTTTCTGAAGGCCCAACATCAGTACAACATCAGCGTTCTTCAGGCACCATGAAGATGATGTGTGAGCTGATCCTGTATTCAAGTTGAGCTTTTTTTATGAATAAGTTCAGTTTCAGAAGCCAAACACCACCTTTCCAACAATGGAAAAAGAATGTTTGCAGTTGTTCTCAGGCATCATGTTGAACCAATTAGGGGGAAAGTTATTGAAAGAGAATGTGAGTTTTTAACACAAAAAAGCAGAGATTCTACTGCCTTTTTTTTCCTGCCTGGATAGATTTGTGAACATTTAGCAGTCTTATATCAAAGCCCAAACATCCAAAGGGACTGAATGTTACAGGAATCCAAAGGCTTAAAAAAATATAACTCCAGATATTAAAGAAATAATGGCATTGGTGCAAGATTACACCTATAAATATCTTCGACTCTGTATTACATGTGAGAAATAACCATTAAAAGAACAATATAATTATGAAATTGTTCTTTTTTTTTTTTTTGAGTGCCCCCCCCCCTTTTTTTTTTTTAAAAAGGGTAATTTCTGCTCCTCACAGAATTGTTCTTTGGGGCTGGGAGCTGAAGGAAGAGGCCTGAGGGGCTTCCCATTTCGGGTCTTCATGCCGCTCATGAACGTTAGGCTACCCAGCCAGGCGACGGCGACCCAACCCGGACGGCCTCAAAGCGCCCCAGTGACGGCGACATCAAGCTCCAGTGGAGACGACCCGGGTGGCGGAATAATGGCTTTTCCTTGCCGACAGGGCCCGCCGGCCTGTCAGCCGAGAAGGAGACGGGGAGGCAGCGCTCTCGCCCTCGTCGTCTGCGGTTCCCCCTTCCCCTCGCCGGCGGCCCCAGCCTGGCAGAGGCGGGACTGGGCGGACGGACAGGCGGCGCTCTCCGCCTCCCTGTCCTGGCCTGGCTCGGCTCGCCGCTTCCTCCCCGTCGCCTCCAACGGAAGATGGCGGCGGTCTGACGCGCGGCCCGCGAGAGCTGAGCTGGGGCTGAGGCGAGGGAGCCTGCCGGCGGCTCCGGCCAAACCAAAAGGCTCCCGGCTCTCCGGGGAGGCCCGGCGCGGGCACCAGGGACCGGGCGCAGAGGCAGAGGGAAAGGGAGAGAGGAGCCGCCGGCGGGAGCGCAGCACCTCGCCGGCGCCTGCCTGGGCTCTGCCGTGCGTGGTCGGAGAAGGTAAGCCGGCGGGCTTGCGGGCGAGGGGCAGGGGGATCGGCTCCGCCGGACGCCTCAGACGTCCTTGCCGAGCTGCTGGAGACGAGGGGTCGGCGTCGGCAGCGCTCCTTCCACGGGCGCTCCAAGCGCAGCAGTTCAGCCACCGACCAAAGGATCGACGACGAGGCCCGGGGGCCGGGCTGGCCGAGGGGGCTCGGGGAAAGAAGCGCCCCTGTTGATTGTCCCCTCCTTCCTCGCTTCCCCCCTCCTCCCAACATGGCAGCGGTAAGAGCCACGGCGACCACCACCTGCCTTGGGGGCTCCGGTGGGAATGGATCCCAGTGCGGGGCGCTCCTCTGGAGAGTCCCAAGTGCGGGCTTCCCGCTCTTTTCTTGCGGCTTTCCTTCTCCTCTTCGTGCCTTGCCCGGCGCCCCGGGTTCGGGTGCGGTTCCCAGGCGGGGAAAACGACTCCCCAAATATCGTATCTTCAGTTCACAAGGTCCCGAAACGTTGCGTGCTGATCTCTCGCCGGATCCTTTACCTTAGGCGAGAATGGTCGCTGTTCTGTTGCAAAGGGGCGACTGCTCGCCCTCTTGGTCCCCGCACTGTGACTGGCTCTCGGACAGTTTGGGTGATTTGGAAGGGACTTAACTGCTTTCCTCAGTGCCCCTCAGTTCCATGTCCAGCCTGTCTGGGTTTTGGACGGCTCCAGTCTAAAAGTGAAAACACACACTGCGTTGGTGTCCTGGGAGGGAATGGAAAGAAAGGGAAGCACAATGCGATTTATCTGGAATTTGGTTTGGTTGGACGTGAATGAGGAGGACGCGAGATCCCAATGGCAAAGAGCCAACACACTTAGTGAGAAAGAAGCGTTGCCCTGTTGTAGAAATAGGGGGGAAGGGTGCATAAAAAAAGGATTAACATCCACATTTGCTCCAGTAGGAAATAATGACTTGTCTTAAAGTCTGGTGGAGATTTTGGAAGAGCTGGTGTATGAAAGGGATATACTGAATATAGAAATATAGGGGTGGGGTGGGGGGAAATCTTGTTTATAATTACCTAAGTTGAATAATTATAATTACCTAAGTTGAATATTTTTTTTATTTCACGCTCCAAGTAATAACCACATTTGCTTTCAATGTAGAAATGACAGTGAATTAAATAACACACAACAGAATCTAACATGGCAAAAAATATGAGCACAATATTTGAACCATGCAGAATTTAGAGAACAGAAGCAGCAGTCTGAATTGAGTGAGAGTGGTTGAAGGACCATCATCTTAAAAGATCACAGTGTTACTTTTATGTGGTAATCTTACTATATTAAAAATTAATTTCAATTGCTGAAGTGTTTTCCAAGTCAGTGCAACACGTAATATGTTACAGTAATATCTTCTTAGGTGCTAAGAATGATAAAAAAGCAGGAAAAAATTAAGTGAGAAAATGAAAATGAAGGTACAGCTAGAATACTTGTATATCATCCTGATCATGTAAAACGCATTCCTTAACATCATGTTTTTCTAGTCCATGGTTTGTTGGGATATTGGACTACGAAGTCATGGTTTACAAACCGATGGCTGGCTTTACATATCATGCGAAATCAAAACGAGTTAATTTATATCTAGCATAGTTTGTGAATCAGTCAGTATATGTTTCCGAGAACAGAGCTGGGTCAAGGAACACCCAGTTGCGCATTTGTTCTTTGAGAGAACAGGATGACTCCCTGAGGTAGATAAACCTGAGCACTTCCATTTCATTAGCTTATTGGCCAATAGCCTATCCATTACAAGCACTTACTGAGCACACCTACCCTCCCGTCTGAGGGAAAAATTGATCTCATCAGCATAAAGTTGATTGCTTAGCTCATATCCCAGGTGTTCTCACTCATGTAAATAAGTATTGAAAAGCGCAAGGAAACGGGGCAGAGCAGTGCAAGTGGACTCCAAAGCAAAAATGCCATGGATTTAAATGGTAGTTTTCTAAGGCCGCCTTCTAGAGTTAGCCATTCATGGGCATCCTTGGTGGGGCTAGGGAGGGGAGGGACATGATAATAATGTGTCACAACACAGTTACATAGTTGCATCATATGCAATGGCAGGGCACCATGTCATCATTTTGGCAGTTATTGTAGTAGGCATGAAACTGTCCTCTATGTCTCATGTTGCCCAGGCTTATGTTGTTTGTGAAAGCCATGATCTCTCTTTCCTTATGTACTCTTTAGGTACATAGAATTTATCAGAAGAATCAAGCAAAAACCAGGTATCAACTCTCACAGAATTTGATCTTGAAACTCAATGTCATTCAAAAGCACCACTATGGCATCTTCAAAGATAAAAAAAAACGTTCATTTCCGACACAAGAAGTCTTGTCCCTTAGTTTGACAGATGGTATTTGTTAAATCTCAAACGTTGTTGGTGTCAGTATTGCTGATAATGAAACTGTCCTGGGTTTGGAAAGTCAGTAACTGCACAATGCAATAAGACATTGTTATTTTGATTCAAGTCAGATCTTATTTCTGAATTTATTTCTAAATTGTATTTCAGACATTTCAAATTTCCTCAACAACTTTCTTTTAATAACTCTCTATATATTTAGGCTTTAACACTATTAGAGTACTTTTTGCACTTTATTTCTCCCTGATCTCATTGCTTTGTTTTCTCCCCATTTCCTATTTATTATAGATGAATACGGGCTAATCACTCAGTCATAACATGAAGGCTACTGCTGTAATATATTGGTTAGGTTCTAATGCACAAGATTTGTTCCGTCCGGAAACAAGGTGCGCGAGACCGGGTTCCAACAAACAACTCTTTATTCAAACAATAAAGTGACTTGTAATGGAACGTTTGCCCAAGCTGCTGCAGCCCTTCTTACAGCAGCTTGCTCACGGCTTGTGGCCAATGACAGTTGTTTAAGTGTTTTAAATTTAAATTAAATTAAATTAAATTAAATTAAATCGGAATGGCGCTTAAGTAACCAATCCGAGAACGGCCTTTTCGGCCAATCAGTTTAAGATATTTGGAGTCTACCAAGTTCTATGCACAACACCCCTTCTTCGTCCAACGTGCATAACGTAGTCATGCAAGTAGGTGGGGCTTCTGTGGGTCCTACTTGACCTGCGCAGCTCAGTCTCAGCATTTGTCCTCAAGCGGTTCAGATGGGATCGCTTTCTCTCCACGTCTTCTCCATGGAACCTCCTGGAAGGGTGAGTCAGCCTTGCTGCTCCCGCCTGAGTTTCTCGGGCTGGTTGAGGTGGCTCCGCTGCTCCCTCCTGGTTCGTCTGGGCTGGTCGAGCTTGCCTGGCTGTCTCCTTCCAGGAAGGCCTCGCCTTGCTCTCCTGCTCCCGGACTTCTTCTCTGGAGGTCATCTACTGGTAAGCGCTCTTTTTGTTTCATTTGAGTTTCTAGTTCGGGTTTGTGTAGTGATTGTTGTCTTGTTATTGGAGGTTCATCTCTCCCTTTTTTATTATTTTGTGTTTCCCCCCGCTCCTCGGTTGTTTTTGGCTCGTTTATTGGAGTTTGCGGCGGTAGTGTAGTGTTTCATTCTAATGTGCGAGAGCGAAGCTGGTTAATGTGCCGCTTCCATGTTCTGCCGTCGTCTAGTGCAAGTCAGTATGACCGGGACCCTGTGATTTGAGTAACTCTGGCTGGAAGCCATAATGGGTCCCCGATAAGGTTTTTAGCGTAGACTAAATCGCCGATTTCAAAAGAGCAATATCTACTGGAGGAGTCAGGGGGTTTGTCCCAGGTATAGGTGGGGTGCAGTCTATCGAGGTAGGAACGCAATTTCCTACCCATGAGGAGTTCAGCTGGGCTTTTGTTAATGTTTGTGCTAGGGGTGATATGTTGAATGGTTAGCAATCTGTTAAGTTTATCTTGCATGTCCCCTGTGTCCATTTTTTCTAGGGCCTCCTTAGTATAACGAACCATGCGTTCAGCCCGCCCATTTGAAGCCGGATGAGCTGGCGCTGTCAGGGCATGTTGGATGCCCTGTACGGCCAAGTATTGCTCGAAAGCTAAAGCAGTAAACTGGGGCTCATTGTCCGAGACTATAACATCAGGCAGCCCATGCGTGGTAAAAAGTCCATTTAACTGTTTCATGACTGCCTCGGTAGTAGTGGACGCCATAAGGATAACCTCTGACCAGTTCGAGTAGGCGTCCATGATTATAAAATAGGTGTTCCCTTTTGTTGGCCCAGCAAAGTCAATATGCAGTCTTGATCATGGGCCTCAGGGAGTTTCCCATTCCATTACTGGTTTTTAAATTCTACTAGGAAATGTCCAAGGCCAGGATTCCGGGATTCGGTTTCCCTGGTAGTCCTTTAGTATCAATTTTGTTGTTCCAGTTCTCTTTGCTTGATGTCTGGTATCATGCTTCTGATTGTGTTCCAAGATACCATTGACAAGTATGATCCGGAGTCTACTTCTATCTCACAGGGCTTTCCTTCGATTTTTACATTTATCTGGACCTTTTTTGCGTTTGCTGCCCTGGCATTTCCAATGGTTATTGTTTGGTGTGTTTCTTCTCTGTCGCTCGTTCGCCGGTTCCTGCTCTCTCGGCTCCATCTGCTTCTGGCTTGTGTCTCATTCTTTCTGGGGGGGTTGCTGCCGCGTCTTTTTGGACTATAGCTCTTTTTGTTTCTGGAGACCCTTGCGATGTGCCCCCGTTTTTCACAAGCTCTGCAAATGGCATCTAGGAACCTGCATTCTGAGCACAAGTGATTTCCTCCACATCCAGCACACTGGAATTCTCACCTGCTTCTTCTTTTTTCCTGCCATTTTCTTTCCGACTGAAGCCTATGTATATCTTCATTGTCGTCAATGTCGCTTGGGGAGTCGAGTCCTTCATGGTGGGCAGTCGCTGTGGGCTGTTTCTTGCTTCCTTCTGCCCTCTTTTCTCTGGGTTGATTTGGCGGATCTGGAATTGAGTTCATGTAGCGCATAGTGGCTGCGGATTTCTTGGATGCTTTAGCGGCGGTGGCTTCTGTGATGGCCTCGGCCACTGTGATATTTGGTCTGTTTAGCAGCTTGCTTTGGGGTGTAGCGTTCTTCAATCTGAGGACCACGTGGTCCCTCATGGCCTCGTCCATGTTCTGGAACTTGCAGGCTCCTCTGATGTGTCTTAGGGCTGCTACGAAGTCTCTGATGCTGTCGTCTTCCCGTTGGTCTTGTTTGTAAAACTCATGCCTTTTGACCACAGGCGCATAATGGGCTCAAAGCATTCTGTTCAGTTCAGGCCATGCCATCTGCTTAACGTCTCTCGGTTTAGCTAGCGCCTTGGCCATTTTAAAAACAGCTGGCCCACAGTGTGTGAGGAATACAGCCATCTTCCTCTGGTCAGTTATCTCCTGTAGTTCATTGCTTTCCAAGAACATCAGAAAGCGATCAATGTACGATTCCCAATCTTCCTCGGCTGGGTTGATACACAATGTGGGCAACGCATTGTTACCGGCCATCTTTGTCGCTCGGTTCTGGTTGCCACGTGCCTCGGTCTCGTTCTTCTAGGATGATCCCACCTTCATCGCCAGAATTCCATCTGGAAATAAGGTGCGCGAGACCGGGTTCCAACAAACAACTCTTTATTCAAACAGTAAAGTGACTTGTAACGGAACTTTTGCCCAAGCCGCGGCAGCCCTTCTTATAGCGGCTTGCTCACAGCTTGTGGCCAATGACAGTTGTTTAAGTGTCCCCGCCGTGAGGTGGGCTAATCGGAATGGTGCTTAAGTAACCAATCCGAGAACGGTCTTTTCGGCCAATCAGTTTAAGATATTTGGAGTCTACCAAGTTCTATACACAACAAGATTGTTTTGTGGAACAAATTAATATGGCCATCTATCTAAAAATTGGAATGGAAGTTTCTTGGAGGCTTCTATCTTGTAGTTGGCATAAGTAGGCCCTTTTATTCTTGAATATCTGGGTTGTGCAACTCTTATATCTGAAAAGGTTCTTTGATTCTGGCATGAGCGTGACAACCAAACCTCTCATGAATTTTTTCTGGGCTCACACAGTAGCTAGGTGGTCTTAGAAAAATATGCCTTTGAATTAATATGACATCAGGGCAGCACCTTTATTGTTTTGGATCCAAATAGACATAAAATACTATTGAATATAGTTTCCAGAAATATTTATGACCAATTAACAAACATTAAGATTGATGTGGCCAGAGTAAGGGTCTTCAGAAACAACTGCAGCAGTACCCCCTTTTATGGCAATAGTGATGTAAAAAGAAACAGACATTACCTGTTGATCACAGCTAATGAAGGGAGGCAAGAGAAGTGAGCTACTCTGAACAGAGCCAAATTGATCTCCTGGGATTCATGAGTTGAAACAGTATACATCAAAATGAGACGGTCCTGGCTTTCTTGAGATGGCCACTTGTGCATTTTTACAAAGTAAGATTCATTCATTAACATACAGTAGTATTATGAATAGATTTGTGGATGGTGTCTTCCTCAAACCTGATATTTCCAAATAATTTTGACTCCCGAAATTCTCAGCAGTGGCTATGCTAGTTAGGAATTCTGGGAATTGAAGTCTATAGTTCTGAAGAATTTCCAGTTTTCAAAGGCAGTGGTAGTGAAATCACTACTAGCAGTATAAGATGCAGAATATGTGGGCAATTTTATTCAGAAAACATGCAGAAAGATGTCACAACATGCCCCAAAAATTCTTGAATATTTACACTTGGACAAGATTGCAGAGAATCTGAATTATTCAGAAAGTCTCTTGGCATTTCAAGGATGCAACAATGGCAGAATGTTCTTTGCCACCATCACTGTCATACAGCAGATTGAAAACAAGCTGTCAATATTCTTCTGTAATAAAAGGCATATTGCACTTCTACATTTCTTCCCTACTAAGGGCTTACCTATGATGCTGTTGGATCTCCATCAGTGAAGTCTTAGAGACCATTGCTAGAAGGGTAATTATGCTGTAAATAAGTACTCTGGTCTGTTGTTTAAATTTGTAGCTTGATCACATTAGACAGGAATGAAACTTATTTTAATTAACCAGCAAACCAGTATAGACTCTAAATCATAGTAAAATGTGAACTGAGTTGACAAAGCTTAGTTTTCCAAAGGAGAAAAATGGCTTATTGGTATCATTTCTTCTACTTTGGCATTACTGCTATATAGAATATTTGTTGTCTTCTCATTCTTTTTGTCAATAGTTGCTTCCATGGTTCCCAATGGACTCTAATATCATGCTGCTTGAAACATGTTTTTCATTGCTTTTCTTTGTGGCTTTCTGTGTATTTTTAAAATAGTTATATCAGATAACTTGAAACTTCTAGTTTAGTGGAATGGATTATTATGTATTTCATTTCTTTGTATCGAGAAATTGTGGCTGCTTCTTCTGAGTTATTTCCCGTTTGGTTATTTATTTTTGTTATTTTGATGAGTTAAGATATTACGTTTTAATCAATACTGTGAGGTGGTATTAGTGTTTTGTTTCTCCACTGAAAATTTGTCACTCCACTTACCTTCTTTACAAGAGGAAAATGAGTCACCAAAGGACAGAAATACCCTTTTGATTGAAAAAGCTTGTCCTTTTATGATATGAATATTTTAAGGAACTTCAGATAAGTGATAAGTTTTCAAATGGTCTAAACAAAGTTGGGTAAATAATATGTTGGATACATGAGAGAAACCTCATTACAATATATGATACTGTCATTCTAACAGAAAAAATAGTGTTATATATTATATTCTAAACATATATATATAGAAGAATATTTCTGTTCTTAAACCTATATATATAGGAATATTACTTACGTCTCTGAAATATGTTGAGACATACTTAGTGGTATCAGTTACTTTTAGATCAGGGGAAATCAGGACTGAATTTTATTATGCAAATGCGAGAAGGAAAGGCATAATGTTTTATATTACAAATCAGCAATGTTTATGTGGGCTTGGCTCTCCTTCTGGATATTCAGTTTATAGCAGACTCTTAATTGCCATTTCATGTTACAAAATATTGGTTATCTACTTTATAATCATAAAAATGTGATGTAGCTGATTTATAATTGACCATAGTTAGAATAATTGAGTGAAATTCCATTTGGTGTCTCAACAATATGACTGGGGCAAGTGATATATATGAAACACAACACTTTTCAGCCAGCTGAATCCAAATGTCACTTGGGACTTTCTCTCTACCAAACGCAAAAATACTTCCTGCCCTCCAATTAAAGTAAATGCAGATTTTCTGGTAGGTTAACTCTGAAAGCTTTTCACATTCTTTACTTCAAAGTACATAACTTGAAATGCCATTGAGATGGAAATAATTGAGCTGAAATATCTCAAGAAAATAAAAATGTAAAGTGTTCCTTTACATGAATATGTTCTACAGGCTGGATTTATCAAGATAGTTCCCTTAACTATACAATAGTAATTTTTTTCAACATGTGCTTATTTTATTCCAATGCTACTGTTTCCCCTGAATGTGCTTGCAAGGGATACCCAAATTAAATGCAATTTTAAGGTTCCCTAATTTTACTTGCATTGTTTCTATTTTTTATGCAGTTAACAAATTGCATGAATCACAGAGGAAACAGAGCTTGGGGTTTAAAGAAAGGGAGCTGTGGCAGAAATGACTCTTCTAAAACAGCAGTGCGTTCATATCTTTTTTCCTGAACCTTTCCACAAAGGTCACAAAACAGGGAAAAAGCACAATTAGGAATAAATATAAAAAGTAAATATTAAAAAAAGTGCTTGTGGATATGTAGATGCATGGATTTAGGAGTACAAAGGAAAAGAGTGTCCAGTTTTTTATTTATTTTGGTGAACATGTCTATCCACCTGGAGAACAAATATTTGCCTGTAATCATGGGTGCCTACATGGGGCAAGTGATGAAACAGGAATCGTGGCACAAGTCAGTATGTTATATATTTGTATGTGATGTTGTGACCCAAGTACAAAAAGCTGGAACATGCATTATGACATTACAAAGCATATTTCATCATTTTATTATCACTGTGATTAGGGACAAGCATTGTAAAAGAGGTATGCTAAGATTTATTTATTTAAAACATTTATATAGCCAGCCTGTTTGGTCTAATAATGCCAGAAACCAGGAGTCGGTGAGTTCTAGTCCTGCCTTAGCCATCAAACAAGCTGGGTGACCTTGGGCTGATCCACCTCAGAGGATTGTTGTGGGGAAAAGAGGTGGAAGGAATATTAGATAAGTTTGCCCCTTGGGTGATTTATAACAATAATAAAAGTTGGATGAAATTATATATAAATTTTTTTTGGATGACTCAAAACCAAAGAATAAAACAATATGTATAAACAACAGAAATAAAACAATAAAACCAATAAACTCAAAAAAGCCTGACAACACTAAACTTCCCGAATGCAGACCACAACACTGTGGCCTCTCCCTATCCCAACGCCTAGGGAAAGACAGATTTTGAGGACTTTTAAGAAAGTTAAAAAGTAGGCATGGCATATCTCGAGAGAGATGATGTTTCATGGGGCATGGGAAAGAACCACTTCCGAAGTCCCTCAGTCTTCTGGCACAGTCTTTGAGAGCTCAAACCTGCATGTCCCTCACAAGCCAATGGAAATTAGATATTCCTGTTTTAGAACCTTGGCTGGAACTAATTTTAATCAGGTTCATTATGAGTACCAATGATCGGTACCACCATATACTGTTGATATCCAATTATCTCTCTTATTCTGGACTAGCCAAATGAGACTGCTGAGGTTCTGTCCTTGGGAACAGGACTGGAAGCTGTGTGGATCTGCTTGTTCATGCTTGACACAGACTCAGCCAGCTGAAGATATTGTATCTTTGACCTTGGATGGAGGTGTTCCTGGATTCTCTGCTCCTGCTTAATGACAGGTGACAGCTGTGACCATGAAGGCTTTTGCATAGCTTCATCTGGTGTAGCCAGTACCACCGTTTCCTAGATTGAGGTGCCCTTCAGACTTCTACTCATGCCCTGATCACCTGAAGACTTGATTAATGTAACATCTTCTAAACGGGGCTGCCTTCGAAGACCACATAGAAGCTTTACTGGTCCAGAATGCAGTGGGTTGGGCAGTGATCGGCATGCTTTGCTATGCTAATACAACATCTCTGCTTCACGAGCTGTACTGATTGCCAGTTTGGTTCTGAATGCAATTCAAGGTGCTGCTCACAATCTATAAAAGCCTACATGATGCAGGCCCTATGTGCCTGCCTCCTATAGCAGAGGTACCAAACCCCATTCTGCGGACCAATAATAGTCCATGGCCCATTGGAAACCACTTCACACAAGTGGCAGGCAAGCGTACGAAGCTCCATTTCCAAATGCAAAACCATCCCCTCCCTCCCGCTGCCATCCCTATTGGTCCACAGAGCCAGAAAGGTTGGAGACAACTGTCCTATAGTTCATGCCCAGTTAATCCAATCTGTCACGGTTGTGCTCCTGATTCTGTCAGTAAACAATGCTGTCTACTGGGACCCTGGAAGCAGGCCTTCTCTGTCACAATGCCTGCCCTCTGGAATAAAGTTCCCCCCAAAATTGAAAAACCGTCATCCAATTGGTTTTTTGAAGGACCTGGAACACCTGGTCTTTTAGGAGTGTGATTGAATACCTCTTTTTCTTCTTTTCTTTTATTCCCATCCATGTTTGTTGTTTCTGCCATATCATCATCATAATCATCCCAAAAAGCTCCACCAAACTCCCAAATTTTGGTGGGGGAGTGCTGGGGATTGTCATGTCTGTGTGCGTGTTGGGTTTGGTCTCTGGGTGTTATTGAATTTTGTTATATGTATACTATGTGTGT
>BLBF01000075.1:1508024-1657246 GCA_015471245.1 Laticauda colubrina | reverse complement strand
ACTGTCACCCGTCATTGCAAACCTGTTCATGGAAGAATTCGAATCCAGAGCCCTGGCTAATAATTTGAAAATATAATTTGAAAATAATTTGAAAATTCATGGGTTTGTAATTTATTTTTCAGTGGAGGGGGGTTGAGTTTTTGCATGGAGGAAGGTTGAAAGAGGGACAGTCCCCAAGCGGAGAGAGTACTGTAGCCATATATTGCAATGGTAAAGATGGACGAAATAGATTAGATGATGCTGAGGGTGTAATATAGCTGGTTTGATTTGGGCTTAATCCACAAATCCACAAACCTATTAATTGTGGTTTTATAAACCATGGTCTGTAATATGGTGGGACCTCACACTTCATTTTAAATTGTAAATGTTTAGTTTTAAATGTTCAGTAAACAGTAACAACTTCTTAGCAATTGTTTCATGCATATATATTTTTCTGACCATTTTATTGCTTTTACCTCTTCATGCTCTCATATGAAGTTCTTTTTAATAATGAATTGTGTTTTTCAGAGGCTGGATGTCTAAAAATAACAAATTGCTCCTAACATTTGGCAAGATGACAGCATTAAATTCAGTTATTTCTGTTTTTTTCTTCTCAAGGATAGCCATTCATATGGTGTGACCATTTTTCCCAGTGTTATTTAACTCAAAGTTTTTTTTTCCCTCTGGCTCTCCTCCCTGTGTGTGCCACTGACAACTGTCCCATTTTGGCATATGCAGCAAAAGATACTCCTGGGACATTTTTTTACCAAGAATATAACTTTACTGATAGATCCATATAGGCACAGTAGTAGCAGTTCAGACATTTTTGTGCAAAAACTGCATAATTAATTGTCCACCAATCCAGGGCAATCTTTGTTTTGGGAAACAGTCTGTTCAGTTCAGAAGGCTCTCATCATTTGACCTTGAGGTGTCGAGATGCTGCCAGGCACATTAATTCTTCAATTCCCTCCCAGCCACCCATACATTCCAATCATGCTCCTCCCCTCTCCCTGTTTTCTGTTGCCTGGCTTTGAGCAAAAGCCATGACATGCCAGCCCTCCAGAAGAAAGGTTAGTCCTACAAGTGAGCAAACTTACATGAGGTTACGTTATATAGAAATTTCTGTTTTGACATCGTATTGGGATCAGGTGAGATGTTTGGCATGGAAGTTGTGAATACGTTTAGATGCCCGAATATCTTTTGCTACCCCCTACTCTGCATCTGCTAAAGGGTATCCCTTCCATAATAACTAAATACTGCAACTTCCTTTTATAGTACCTGGAGTCAAGGATTTCCTTGATCTTAGAATGTTCCTCTCTTCATCAGGATGGGAGAGGGAGTAGATTCATAGCAGGTGTTAACACTGAGCTACAGAAAGGTTTCAACAGACTACAATGAAACACTGGATGAAAAACCTGAGGCTTATTCCACTGTCACTGGATTTACAATCTGGAAAATCGGGAAAGGTCCTATGTATTTGGCTCCCAACTTTTTTCAGGATTGCCCTAGGTTCAAAAACTTCACAGCCAGGTACACTCTATCTGGGGATGCCTTCTTCCTCTGTTTGGCTGTTTTGTGCTTCCCTCGCTTTTTCTAGTGCCTTACTCACTATGACCCATGTGGCTTTCAAAGTATTGATCTACTCGGTCAATGAGGCTGGGAAAGGTCTCTCCTGAGGGAGTTCTGGCATAGGCACGAACTCTATCCTTGTGGCCACCCAGAAAGGGGTAAATTCAGTGCTACTACACACTGATTTATTATAGGCCACTTCTGCAAATGGCAGAAGCTCAGTCAAATTGGTTTGTTGGTAGTTCACATATCACAGGTATTGCTCCTGAGTTCATATGTTCACAAGTTCCATTCGCTTGAGGGTAATGGATGGAGCCAAGTCTCTGGGAGGAGCCTATGAAACCCTTGAAACTTTGAGGTGAATTGCACTCCCTGATGTGAAATGATATGCTTTTGGGACCCTATGCAGCGATACACATGCTGCACAAATAGCTTAGCCAAGGATTGGGTTGAAGGAATCCTGGGGCACACCACAAAATGGGCTTGTTTGGAAAACAAGTCAGTAAAATCACAGTGTTTCCAATCCTTTCTGGCAGCTCCACAATAAAGTCCATAGAGATTTCCTTCCAGGGGTTTGTGGGGTTGGCTACTGGCAGCAATCCTGGGGTCTTGCCAGGCCATTGTTTCATCAAAGCAGTTAGCTACATAAGCCTCTAGGTCCTTCTTCATCTTTGGTCACCAGCTCTGCCTCTTCATTAGGTGGAGAGTCTTTACAAATCCAAAATATTCCACTGCCTTAGTATCGTGACTCTGTTGTAGGATTAGAGACCTCTGGCTAGCTGGGACATATACCTTACCTTACTCCCCATCCATGCCAGTCCCTCCTTTAGCGACAGATTGCCTCTATGCTGTTGAAACCACTCATTGCCTATCAAAGCATCTCTCAATGGTTGCATTAGATCTTCAGATGGTTGCAGTGGTGGTGTCCTCTGCTGCCTCATGAGGGCTGGCACAAACTGTCTGGATGGGAAGAGATGTAATGACCTCCTCTCGGGCATTGTTGGATTGTGGCACCCGGAAAAGAGCATCTGCCAGGAAATTTCCTCCCCTGGTAGGTAGCAGTGTTGAAGTATTGAGTCCAAGGGACTTGCTTAGGTGGCAATTTCCGGGGTGGGTGAGTGGGCTCAACGCTTCCAGATTCTTATGGTTTATTCATACCTCATATGGGATCTTACTGGTTTCGAGGAACTACTTCCACATTAGGAGGGCCCGTCGGACCATATAAGCTTCTTTCTCCCAAATAGCCCATCGCCTTTCGGTTTCAGAAAGTTTAGGCACAAGGGCTGCAGCTCCCCCTTGGAATCCTCTGAAGCAAGATCACGCCTACAGCTACATCACTAGCATTGAGGAAGATGCTTTTTCCACATTAGCTGCCTCTATTGTACTTTACAGCTTCTAAACATTCACTTTTGATGATCATTCTTGCAAACTAAACCTTCAGTGTCTCCACAGATAATTGTTTCAAGAGCCCCTGATCATTTGGGTTGCCCCAGATTGCATCTTTTCTAGCTCTGATACTTGTTTTTAGCTGAGAAGAACATATCTATGCACAGTGTTGCAAGGGCAGTCCATTATAAATTTTATGTGTCTTTTATGGCTAACACCCAATAAACTGAACTTTTTAATATGACTGCCCATTTTATTCAAGCATTTTTCTATTTCTTTAATATGTCTTTTTTGAACCTAATTAACTCTTTTAAATCCAGTATAACATATAACTCTATGAAGTGTTTTTCATTCGTCTTCAACGTGACTATCTTACCAGTTACTCCCAACATTTATGAAAAGTTAACCTTGATTCTAATTTTAGAAAAGCTTATTTAGTGGAGAGGTAGCATACTAAAAAAAAAATCTAGAATCAAGTCCTATTTCTTGGCAACATGTTATAAAATTTTTGGTGAGCCCAATGTTTGGGGCACATACTAGAAGCTGCATGCTATTAAAAGTTGCCACAGCTAGATAGGATCTAGGTGAAAATAATTTTTAAATTAAATTTAGTTACTTAAACAGAGTTATCTGTGTGTTTACCATTTTTCTGCTTTGTTGTATAAGCAGTATATAAAAATATCAGTGATAAAATCTGGAAATTTAATGGCTGTCTGTGACCTAAACTTGTTCATTCTGAAATTTAAATGTCCTGAGGTTGGACAGTGAATAATTGTTGGTTTTCCCTCTTGTAGTGATAAGGTATACATGATATCAAGTCATAAGGTGTACAAGATACATTTAGTGATTGTTCTAAGTTATGACAGAAGTACCCCTAAGTACCCCAAGAGTACTTAGGACCTGATTCCAATGGCCCCCTCCCTCATGGTCACCTGAGCATATGTTGAGTGCTCTGTAGCCAATCCACATTTACATCTGTTTGCAGTATCCTGCATGCACATGATTGTGTTGTATGAAGTTTTTGCTAAAAAGTGGCATTTATTTCTAATTTTGCCAAAACTGTCCCATTGTGAACCATTGGTTCACTTAACAATTGTAGTGTTGGCTTAACAACTGCAGCATTTGCTTAATAACTAAAGCAAAAAATATAGTAAAGTTAGGTTTGTCATAAACGTGACCTGCTTTTTGATTTCCATGACTTACAACCCTGATGGGCAATCTCCGTTATGATTATAAATCTAAGACTATCTGTATATACTAATACTGTACACATTAGTTGAGAAAGATGTTGTTTATAATAAATTACTTTCCATTTCCTGTTTCACCAAACTAGAAAAAAATGCATGAAGCTGCAAACAGGATATAACTAGAATGTTTTGTTGAAATCAAAACTATTAGTAATTTAAGAAAAAGAATTAGAGCATATCATCTGATAAAGACAAATATAAAATACAATGAATGTAGTAGGAGTGGCAGTTCACATGGAAACATTTATCGTGAACAGATGAAAAGAGTTAGTGACAATGTCACAGTCAATTTGTCCTTCAAATTCAAGTGCAATTTCATTCTTTCTATCTCTGTATTTTTTTCCAGAGCAAAACTCAAGTATCTAAGGCTAGAAAGAAATTTTGCCTTGCTCCACTATTTGTATAATAATGTCATTCTTAAGTCACTCAATGCTACTTCTCTGTAACTTCTGCATCCTCAGAGGCTGTCCATGTCTGAGTACAAGATCAGTAGACCTTGGTAGAGATTTGAAATGACAGAGGTTTTAAAGGTAAGTAGCTGTTCTCTTGGTATATATTTTTATGTGTTCTGGATTCATTGCTCTTGTTAAAAATCTAATTAACCTCATTTCCAAGAAGGCTTATTGTTAGCTTTGGTTGGAGTACCACCTGCCATGATTTTTTGGGGAGTTAATCTTTGTATCCAAAAGCTGCGGATTGTGCAGAATACAGATCTCAGGTTGATCTGTGGGCCATCTGACCATATGCATGTTCAATATTTGTTGAAACAAATTTCAACAGAAATCCTACAGCTATCGCACCAGGTTGAAGGTTTTATATAAGGATATATATGAGGCTCTGGTCAATCACTGAGACTGTGAAAGGACATCCTACGGATGCAGCAGCTCCAGTGATTCTGACTTACTGTGGGTATATAGTTTTCTTCCATAAACTAAAAAATGGACCTTCATCCATCTTGCATGGTAGTCTTTCCAAATTTAGATGATCTCCAGATGTGCCTAACATAATTCTCAATGATGCCTTTGTAACTGAGGAATATGAGGAATTGGCATCCACAATTGTGGAATTCTGCAGTTCATTTTTTTATTCAATATCCAGAGGATGTGGTATGTCACATTTGTTTGGGGGCTAAAAATAGGTAGAGATGGCTGTCGAGCCATCACAAAATTAGTTTGGATATTACTTAGGAGAGAAATAGATTAGCTGTTGCTGAGAAGAATTTGCCATATTGTTTGGGGTGCATGCGCTTAATATAAGCTGTGCTTAGCAGGTAGTGTGAATACATGGTCAGGATTCTTTTAACAAGACTTCTCATGCTATAAGCTGATTTGCAAATGATGAGGGTTGGTGGTTATTTTCAACCAAGCCCAGACAAATTAATATGATATGCTAACCCATAATGTGAATAATGCAGGAACTCAGAACATTTCTGCAGTATGTCTTCCTACACATAGGCATCCCTTGCTGAGTTGCCTGCACTCTCCTGTAATGGCCAACCACTCTTAGGGGCTGCTTGAAGTCATCCACCCAGGAATTAGGCTTCCCCTCTTCCAACAACAGCCTTTCCTGGACTCTTCCATCACGCCCTAACCCTGAGCCAGGCAGCCACGCACGGTGACTCTTTCCCATCATGAGAGGGAAAGATGTTTTGCAATGGGAGGCCAGTCAATCCTAGCAGTCTATTAGTGGAAGCCTTGTCAGGATGCGATTGGACAATCTAGAAATAGAAACAGATCCATTTATTTATTATTTTAGACCGCGACGGGAGCACAAAGCTTGAGAATCCCAGTACTAAGCCAGAATGTGGTAGCAGTGTGATGTATTAGGGTTTCTTCCATAAACTGTGCTATGAAATATGAATCTAGCTACTCAGCATTCCTACAACTTACTAAACATGCATTAATCACAGCTAAGGCTGTCACCCCTGAAGGTCGCCTTGGTGATTCCATAAAGTAGGATATGAATTGTCAGATCCCTGGTGATTTTCATGGTATCCCAGCAACCTTTGTGCTCATGGGCTCTTTGCAAAGATCAACCTTCCTACATGGCGGGTGGGGGAGAGGAAGCTCTTCCAGCAGCCATTCTCCCCCCTCCCAAATCTTCAGGGTCTTGGAGGGAGAATCAGAGAGGGTGCTCTGGAATTGGTTTTATTTTCCCAGAAGACTACTAGCTACATAACATTAGCTGTTAGTCCAGGGTTGTCAGGTCATGGTTCAGGTAAATTAACTTAGAACAAGCTGTTGCTAAGACATTCCTTTTCAGTCATAACTTGATCCATAGTTTGGGCTAGGATGCAACTTACAAGTAGCCCCCGACTGGCGACTACAGTTGGGAGCAGAATTGCTGTTGCTAAATAAGCGAGTCGTGCCAATATGCAACTTTTTTGCCATGGTTTTTAAGCGAATCACTGGAGCTGTTAAGTGAATCATGCAGTCATTAAATGACTCCAACTTCCCCCACTGGCTTTGCTTGTTGGAAACCAGCTGAGAAGGTTGCACATGGAATTCAGACAACCCCGGGACACTGTCATTGTTGAAAACACATGCCGGTAGCCAAGTGCTCAAATTTTGGTGGGACCACTGTCCCAGTCGTAAGTGCAGACTGGTCATAGGCCACTTTTGAGTGTTGTTGTAACTGTTAAATGAATGGTTCTAAGTCAAGGACTAACTGTACAAGTATGTCTTATTAGGCTGTGTGAACCAAATATATAACTGATGCGTGATTTGCTTGCTTTTCACCTCTGCGGTCCACATCACACCACATGTACAATGCAAACATTGCGAAACAGCATTTTGCGTAATTTAATTGAGACAGATGTTCTTGCTTTGTGCTGTGTTAATAAAAATAATTTTAACACTACAGTTTTGCTGCTAAAAGCATGTGCATATGAAATATATATGAGCGCTTAGAACCAGAATACTAATCATTAACAGTTGTGCCCTTTCCAGAGTGAGAAGGTAAAAGATGAAATGCTATAGCAAATGGAAGTGTTCCAGATACATTTCATGGTGCATAAAAATATATTCCTTGTTGCATAAAAATAGGCTGTTTGTTGCAAAGCAAATATTAACATAACAGATAATTACATCAATATAATGTAACTTAAAATGAAAATATGTTAAAACTAGGATTTCACATATATTTTACCCATTACAGCTCACCAGTTTGCATTCTGTTATGTCTGATCATATGGCTAATAACATGGGAAAAAAGATAAATGGAAATGGAAAGATTCACTACAATGTAAAATTCCCCTCGTTCATTCCGTTGTTTCTTTGTTGGGCTTCAGAGCCTGTTTAGAGATGTTTATTTTTTCAACTTTTCTCTGTAATTCTCGTTTTTGTTCCTGCTTCTGTGGGAGAATGCTAATTGAGTCGACCTTTGCAATTGATGCTTGGCCAAAGGCTTAGAGCTCCTGATGGCCAACAGGACTGGGGTTAACGGCACAGGGAACACTCCCATGTGGCTCACGGCTCAGTGCCAATGGGTTAAATGTTCACATGTCCCTTTGCTTGTCCTCCATTAATTAACAATATTTCTTGAAAATCAATGGCTCTGCCTTCTGCTACTAGAAAGGAGTTAACTAGATCAGGAATCAATTTTGGTAGGATTTGAAGTGGGAAAGGAAAGAGCTTAATTTGATCCTTGACCTGTAGAACAGGACCAAAAATGTTAAGAGTTGCCTTTTATACAGATAAGAAAACAATGAGATCATGCCCAGTGCTTGACCACTACAGAATATGGCAAGACAAGTTAGGGCAGAAACAAACCAAGTAAAAAGTACTAGGCCCTGGGATATTCAACATGCTAAACATAGATGATCTGGACGAGAGGATGGAAAATACATTGATCAAATTTGCAGAGGGGGAGGGAACCTTGGAGGACAGCCTCAGGGTTTAGGAAGATTACAAGAAGCTGGAAATATGAGCAGAAACAAACAAAAAAAAAGAATTATAGTCCTCAGCTTATAACCATTTGTTTAGCAACCAAAGTTACAATGGCACTGAAAAAAATTACTTATGGCTGGCCTTCGCATTTAATGACCATGCAACATCCCTGCTTGTCACAGGATTGCAATCCAAGTGCCTGGCAACTGGCTCACACCTACAGCAATTGCAGCACCCAGCCGTGATTGCCATTTGTGACCTTCCCCAGCTGGCTTCTGACAAACAAAGTTAACAAAGTCAGTGGGGAAACCAGCAGGAAAGATTTCAAGTCACAGCCATGTAATGTCTTGCTTAACTATCAGGACAAAAAGGTCATTAAATCAGGTGTATTTACAGGATTACTCACTTAACACTCAATTTTTTGGCCCCAATTGTCTTAAGTCGAGAGACTGCCTGTAATTTCAAAAGTGGCATGCGTTAAGCCCTATACCTGAGTAGGAAAAAATAAAAGACTTGCATTTAAAGTGAGGGAGAACATACTGGGCAGCAACATACACAGTATAAATTGCACTGTCTTCATGACTCACAAATTGAATATGAATATAAATACTGTAGTTCCCTCTCCAAAAAAGAAAAGAAAAGAATAGGGGATATAAAGGCTTTTCTAACAGTAAGAACAGAGTTTCAGGAGATAGGATTTCCTTCATTGGAAGAATTTCAAAAGCAATTAAGATTGCTTTCTGTCAGGTATGCTGTAGGGGTGAATGCCTACTTTAGACATGGGATTTGGACTAAATGACCTCTAAGTTTTCCATGTGTTTTAACAAATGAGCTGGCATCATTTAATCAGGTAGGTTCAAGAGTTGTTGAGTGTCTGGGTCTAAACATCTCTTTGCTATAGACGTGGGAAAGATACTGGCAGCTTCTCTGGGTTGAAGTTACCCAGATAAAAATAAGCTTTTATTCCCTGTATATGTATTTAATATGCTTTGATAAGATACAGAAGCATATTAGTCCAACTATTATTACTAACATCTGCAGAAATGTTATGTAAAAGTGAAATTCATGCAGTATTTTGAAGCTTTTAAGAAAGCAGAGTTTCATTTTCTTTTCAAACTTAAAATTCTTGCGTTTGATTTTTTAAGTTAGAGCTGACCCTTGCTCAGATTTGTGAAGCATATCTTTCTATGTAAAGTTACCTCCTGACAAGACAGAGTTTTTCAAAAAGGTCATTCTCTATTGACTTTGCTTCCTGCAGTTGGGCAACTCTTTGGCCTGTTATTCTCAGTCCTCTTATCTTTTAAGCATCATCAAGCAAAGTCCTCCTGTATCATAGTTATTTAAATTAAGGATCTAAATGAATATTTTGTCTTAAGTCATCTCATTTCCTCTTTGGCATATTTTGGATAAAGTGTTCGTTTGGTTAAAATATAAATGGGGTATTATGTGTATTATGTAAAATATAAATGGGGTATTTTATTACAAAAAAAGTGTAAAGTTATGTGGATTCCTCCCCCATTTCACTACCATTTTGTCTTGTAATATAATATATTGAAAGATACACTCAAGGAGAAAAATGTAAGTGAGACAAAGGGTGAAAATATCACACATCAATTCTGAATAATCAGTAGAGGCATAAATGTAATATTTTTTCTCAGGTAGTGGTTAATAACCAAGCACTTCCAGGAGAGGCTTAAGAAAAGGATTTATTTTCCTTTGAACCATTAGAAGAGTTTAGTTTGAAAGATCAGTAAGTCCTTAATATTACTATATTTTAAATTTCCTTTATTCTATTATAAAAGCAACAGAATGTAGTCTATTCTATGTATTTTTCATTTGTTTGTTCATTAATCCTATCCTAATGGATGCATCCTGTTATTAAGCAGTTTGCTACAGAAACTTGGAGAAATTATACAGAATCACCTGGTTTCAGGGGCAAAAGAAGGAAAAGATGGAGGCTGCATGAATACATCAAGAATGCAGAACAGGTTTAAGGGCTGGCATGCCTCGAGTGCCTTAGGGTAATGTTGGGCACAGTATTTAGTAGACGAGAAGGTTGAGATAGATCCTGCAACTCTTCTAAAAACTGAAGAATCAGACTTGTACATTCCTATTTTAAAAGAATAATGTTCTATATTTTTTTTCTTGATGGATATCATTTTCATTTTATTTTTTTAAAAAACAAACTATTAATTATAGAACTAAAATATCAAACAAACACATACACAATACACAGACAAAAAGAAGAAAAAGGAAGAAAGAAAATGATTAAAAACTAACAATTCTTCTATTGACAGTCTATAGTTCCTTGTTTGTTTTCAATATTGGTGATATATTTACAAATACATCTTATTGCGAATATATAATTACTACCTCTTTTACATTTTACGTTGTTTACTAATATATTTTCTATTTTTGTTCTGTCCAGTCATACCAGCATTCCCAGCTTCTATAGTATTCTGATGTTTCTTTTTCCTTAAGTGCTAAGGTTAACTTATCCATCTCTGCACAGGCTGTTATCTTCTGAATAACCATTTCCTCTGTTGGAATATCTGCTTGTTTCCAACACTGTGCAAAGGTTATTCTGGCTGCAGTAAGAATGTGCAGTATTATATATTTGACTTTTTTAGTATCATTTTCATTTTAAATTAGCCTTTATAAGTATAGTCTTGTCTACAGTGAACCAAACTGAATGATACAGATTTTATATCTGTCTGTCTGGTCTGTCTGCCTCCTGGTTTCACAAAACATGCTACACCAGGAGTATCACTATATACTGTATATTCATATTATATCAAACAAATATTCAAATCAAATAAATCACAGCATGCTGAGACAATGGATGGGTTTCTCATGGATACTAAACCTCACACTGATCAGTCCCATCGTAACCAAATCTAGCAAGTAGTGCAATTCTTGTCATCATGCCACATTTGTTATAATGGAGTTGCTGAATATGGATGAGTTGAATAGGAGCCATACCATCAGGGCTTTCCTCAAGATCCTACCTTTTTAGTGAAGAAAGGGCGCATGAGTTTTGCAGACGAGTCTCTTTAAGGAAGGGGCTCCTGAAAAGCACTAATGACAGAATAGCTTTTTCAGGCAAGTAGAAAATGAAAAGAATGAAGGGTTTCTTGGTCCCTGTTGAAGTATGTGGTGAATCTGTGAAGCAAATGAATAATATATAATGACTTCTGTTCAATAGGCATTGAACTAGAAGACCTCCAAGGTTCCTTCCAAATCTGTTATTTCTATGTTCTAATTGGGATCAAAAGTAATTCAGTATAATTGATCAAATGACTCCTGTTCCCAATATTTGCAGTTTGCTCTGATTCCCTGTGGAAGTAAAGCTGGCATTGGACCCAAATTTTGAGATAACAACATCAAATAAATTGAAATATTGCAAGGTCATTTTTAGTCACTTTATGGGAGACTGTAGAATAAAGTTGGTTGATGTTCCAAAGAATTATAATTTAGCATCATTTAGAAGCCCCTACTTTTTCCACTTTAAAAGGAAATCTTATTTATTTCAAATCTACAAAACAAAAACAATTTGTCCCAAAAGTGCTTTTCCAAAAGGCAGTTGGACTTTCCTCTCTTTTTTTTTTTCTTGAAAAAGTTTTGTTTCTCATCCAAAAAACTTCTCCAATTCTGATTGAATGATGGGGAATGGAAGCATTCAGTCAGAACTGAAGAAGCTTCTTGGATAAGAAGTAAAGCATTTTCAAGGGAAAAACAAAGAAGAAAGTCAAATTGCCTTTTGGAAAAGTACCTTTGGGACAACCGCAACCTGAATGATTGAGAATCTCCATAGACATGGAAACAATTTTTAAGTATGAAAATAGATTTTGTTTTTGTGATACAAATATGGACTAGCTGAACTCTCATTAGAACTTGCAGTAACTTTAATATTTACTTTCCAAAACTACATATTTTGTAGTTTATAGTTTGCAATATTATATGTGAACTTCTGCATTTGGTGACTTTCAAAAAAAAAACCATAGAAACATTAAAATTTAGCGCTACTGAAAGACACTTGTGCAGCATCTTTTAAGAAAAGTTTCAATATGTGACAGCGCCTGTGAACTAATACTAAAATCTATAAAGTAAATAATCCCATCTCCAGCAAAAATGCCTGACCATCAGCTTATAATCTTTAGCCATTTATTTTTTACAACGTGGATGAGACTAACTGTAGAATTAACTTCACTGAGAATCAGCAAAGCATAGATGGATCTAGGTATTAGGGATTTTTCTCTCTTTTTATAGATTACTCCTAAGAGAAACTCAAAATAATCAATAATAGTTGAAGAGACAGGTCTCTTTCTATTAGAAGGAAGCAAATCAGGAAATTGCTTTTTTCCTGTACCTGAACAGACTGCGTTTCCTCCTTTTGCACAACATTTTTTTTTTTTTCCTGCAAGGAAGGGAGAAGATATCCAGATAAAAATGTTGGCTGAAGATATAAGCCGAATGTTTGAAAAATATCCTATTTTTCTCAACCAGTTCTGGTATAGTGATGTGTGTGTCTGTGTGTTTTGCATTCTTCCCACCGACTGCCCCTTTCTGGTTGCCATGGAGAATCCAATGTTGGCTGCATTCAGGCAGGTTGCTGAATAGCTCTGAGGTTGATAGATGGTGAGAATCGTTCATCTCTTTACCTCCTTCCCTTTCCAAACACAGCTCTGCCGGCAGTTTGAGCTTTCACTTGTCGGAGAATGGCTGTCCGAAGCATCTGACAGGGAGGCCGAGAGCATTGTGCGGAGAGGCTCTTTCAGTTCTGAGGATGAGAGCAGCCAGGCTGGGAAGAGCCTGGAGATTTAACCATCAGCCAGTGAGGTAGCTGAAGCTTCAATGTTTGCATGCATGATTGTTTTTTTCACATGCAAGCCATGCACATTTTACCAAGCACACAAAAACATCCTGCTTCCCCCCCATTTCTTGGGACTCCGTTTCTGGTAGTGATGCGTTCTTGGATAGATAAAAAAAGGTAAGTTATTTTTTGACCTCAGAATTAAATTGCATTTCTTGTTAAATTGACTCTGTTTCACTGATATGTATCTATATCATTTTTAATTCTGGGTGGTTTAGACAATATATATGGCTGAAATATATGAGATGCCTCTGTATCAAGCCAGGTTTAGTTTTCTGTTTTCTTACTGTATTCATTGTTCAGAGTTATTTAGAAAGTTATCTAGAATCCCCATCCTTCTTTAAGAGGAAGTTTGGATGGTATTCTTTAGTTCTACATTATTTATGTTCAAATGAAAATCCATATAAATATTTAGCTGCATGGTGATAATTTTATGGCCCTCCTGAACAAAGATGTGTCTCATAGTCTAATCCTAACAGAAAGACTTTCAGAGAACTGTATGGAACTAGGAGCCAGTTGTTACTCAAACAAAGCAGTCCTGTCATTTGAGAAGCGTTATAATTTCAAGTCAGTGGTTAGCTTTTTACATAGGATTTTTTACCATTATTTTCTGAATAACAATAGGATGGATTTATATTTTACATGAAGCCAAAGGTTAGTTCTCATATTGCACTGAGCCAAAAATGTACAAATGACACAATAACTGAGTACAATATCATATTCACTATGGTAGTAATGCAGTTCTGTCTTGGGGAGAGGAGGCTTTATCTACTTCTCAGAGTTTTGATTTGCACTACTATTTCAAAGTTTTGTTGATGTTATATTGCTGTCATTTCATTGAAAGTTTCCCACAGCAAGGCTGTTTCCTGTCAGGCTGGTATCTTCCGGAGTTGCTAATTCAATTGTCCATCTCCTTTTGTACAATAGTATAGAGGTACTGGGAGATACATTCTTAATTTGATACTTGATGAGCTTTTGGGAGAAAGAGGCTTTGAACTATATATAGGATGAAAACATACAATCTCTTTTTGGGCTTTCTGATTTTGAGTTTACATCTATATTACCACTTTTAGCAAATGGAATAGAATTACCTTCATTGTCAACTCCAAGCTAGAGACCAGAGAGTGAACCTATCTATGCTTGAATCTTCAATTAACAACTAATACCAATTATTCTTTTGGGAGAAGCAGTCCTCTTTTCACCACATACCAAAAGCAAAAGTTTCTAGGTTGGTCCACTAACAAATAAATGCTTTAAAATACAAAATAAATTACATGTTTGTAAACCTCTTGGCAGAGCTTGTTCTTTTTTTTAAAATCTATGCCTTATTTTGTCCCTGTCTTCTGACAAAAGGTGGTTTAATTAGGCTTAAAGATGTCAGGGATGTTTTTCACTTAAACAAATGAGAAATTATGACCTACAACTTGGCTTAGGAGAGTGAGGATTTCCATTCCTGTAGTTCAGCCAACCAGAATCTGGCCTCTTAATCTTCTGCCTCACTACCCCCACTGTGAGCCTGGCCATTATCCCATAGGAGAGATTTTTTACCAAGAGAAAGTGCTCCAGGCATACCACCATCAACTATCAATGAATTTGCACTTTGGGGATATGAGTTTGTTTTCTTATCAGAATGCTTGGACAGCTATTACAAGCTGTTATTATCTCTTAAGACTGAAAATTAAACTAGGCAAAAAGTTACAGTAATTGGGATTGTATTGCCTAAAAAACTCAATTCTTCCTTTTTTTAAATCCCCAGCTGAATTTCTATATGTTCAAAAGAAATGGATTAATCATATTCCTTTATGCCATACATGTATTCAGCATAGATTTTTACAAGCTGTATTTGGTTTGACTTTAAAAGACACTGGCATATTTTACTTCTTTTAAAATTACAGCGCTTCAGTGTTGAGTAGGATAGGCTGCATGAACCTCTCATCTGGAATTTCATTGTCTCCTAGTTGTTGTGTATCTACCCCAAAGTAACTTGTTCTTGTTTTGTTTTTTCTTTGAAAGGCTTGTAACTGTGACCCAAAATATGAAGTCCAAAAAGTAAGAATTGCCTGCACTTGCTGAATCTTACTGCTTAAGATCTCACCATAGGTTAAAATCCTCTTCTGTTTTGTATCTATATTTGAAGCATCTAGGAATATCAAAATCCTTTTTATTTATTTTTTTGGCTTTCATCTCACATTAAAATGTTCCTCTCCCGAAGAGCATTTGAAAGTGTGTGGATTTCTTTTTGAAGTATGAAACGGTTTTATATACTTTTTATATGCATGACACTGAGTTAGCAGAACTTCAATAAAAGGGTAATAAATTTAGCCAGGTGGACTGTTTCTTTGTGGCCAAAGAAAAAATGGAATTTTCAGAGTATAGTGAAAAGAGGGGGAAGAATTTTGCTTCCCTACTCACAAAATGGTGTGATCCTTTATAATTTGGCCACATGAACTGTTCCAGTTACTGTTTTAATCTAGAGAGCTGTATAAATACCTCCTACAACCAGTGCCAAATTCTTGACATTATTCAATTTTAATGTCACAGCAGAAGTGGGTTAGATAGTGAGTCACCCAATAATTTAAATCTGGAAGTCTGTGTTCAAGAATATGTCCTTTCCACTATAGTTTATTTGTTCAGAGATGAGCAAAATTTTGCCATCAAGGAAAAGCAGTGGAATAATGGCTAAAGTGTTTGTTTGGGACTTGGATAGCTATAAAACAGATACTTTCTTCAGGTGGAACTCCTGGAGGTGACTTTGGCTCAAACTCACAAGCTTGTTCTGAGAATAAAAGTAGGATAAACCTTTGATGTAGTCTGTAGTCTGTAGTCAGAGGTGGGCTTCACATAATTTAACAACCCGGTTTGCCTAGTGCAGAACCAAAAATGTGGGTGTGTCCGCACACATGCATTTCGCTCACATGCACGCCTTCTGCACTTGTGCGAGGCTTCAAGCACATGGCGATTTTATGTGTGCGGCTTTCAGCACACTTTCTCAGGCAGCCGCAGTGAGTAGAGCAGGCGAGGCATGGAAATCAGCTGGGCTGTGTGGGCGGGGCAAGCCAGCCAGAGAGAGAGATACATAGGACAGGATAGCACCGGGCGGTGTGCGGGCCCAGCTGGTGGTCAGAACTACCAGTATGGGCGAACCGGTCCAAACCGGCAACAGCCCACCTCTCAGAGAAAAATGACAATAATACCAATAGCAATAATATGGTGCAGAAGCTTGTAGTTACGACCCAGAAGCTGTTATCAGGAATACTTATACAGTAAAATCAGTCCCTATATTCAGCATCGGAAAATTCCAACAGGTTTGATGTTAAAAATGAGCTCAACTACCTTCATTTCATATAAACATGTAAACATATGGAGATTGTTTATAATTTCTGCAGTCAACATTATTTTTAAGTGTGATCATTTACTAAACATTCTGTACTTGAATCATGGACAGAAAATCCCCAGAGCTATTCAAGAATTAACATAATGTCTATTGTAAGCTGGTACTAAATAGGGGAGAAACAAAATCTGGGGATTGAAAAAAAATTGAATCCCACCACTGCTGTGAACCTGAATGTGCCACTTCTGGAATTGTTCAGATAAACTGAAGAATTGTTTATGCAGCAGTTCAGGTGAGCTACAGCCCTCTCGCTAAGTCACTTCAGACAATGAAAGAATGTTGATAGGAAGAGGAAGAATGTGCTTGACTCCCCATAAAGTTTAATGATGAAAAAGTTCAAGATCAGCATCCACGTGTGGCCAAAGACAGGTCAGCTATTAATTCCGTTGAAGAAAAAAAATGATCTGGAAAGTTTAAGCAAAATCATTTCTGTTAGATTTTTTTAAGGAGTGGTAAAAATAGTTCAATGAACCACCTCCACACCAACATCAGTGTTTTTCCTTGTATTTTTTGCTCCAGCTTAGAGACTACGCTTCCTTAAACACACCAGAAACATTAAGTCATTTTTTTGGGGTGGGGGGGACGACCTTAATGTACCTGGAGCTGGGCAAATAATTTTAGATTACAGCTTCAGTTTCTTACCCTTTTGTTCAAGATGCAAAAAAGCAGTTTGAATGCTGTCATGTGCAATTTAAGTGCAACTGATTGGTTAACTTCACTTGCTGGCTCTTTTTGAGAGGAGAATCCTGTGTAGAATTCTTAAACCTGTTGGGATTGTGGGCAACCGTTTGTCTGTTTACAAATACATTTTTATTAGGCAATTTAGAGAAAATGTAGACATTAGAAAGAGGAAGGAATGAAAGAAAGATTAAAGGATAGAGCACCATGTGTTCAAGTTAGCTCCTGTAGATTCTAGGTGTCAGGCCTACTTTTTCTACTGCAACACTTTGAAAAGTTTGTAATGTAATGTAAACATTGCTTAATAATAGTATTGCTGCTCACGGTGCTGCAAATAGGGCTCTTAAAAAAAACAATTAACAGGAAACGTGCCAGGTGGTCACTAAAATCTGTGCAATTACTGTATATACTCGCATATAAGCCGACTCTAAAACGCAAATTTTTTTTTTTCAAATTTGGGGGTCAGCTTATACGCGCATCAATCTGATCTCACACAAACGACACAACGACATGACGTCACTTCTCAGATCACGCAATATCATCGATATTACCATACAGTCATACATACATACAGCACATTTTTTTTACTCTGGGCGCCTCCATTTTGCTTTTTCTACCACCGGATCATAACACGCTCTGATTGGTTAGTCATTCATGTGACTGCTTTCGTGTTTGCGATCGTCATGTGCAACTTTGTGTCCAGTTTCTTTGCGTTTGTAGTAGTAAAATTCATTAAAATATACCCATGTCTGATGTTAAAAGAAAAAGAATGTCGTATGCAGCTTCTTTTAAACTAAAAGTAGTGAAGGCTGCAGAGAAACAAGCAACCTTGAAGCAGCAAGAACCTTTGGAGTGGATGAGAGCAATATTAGAAGATGGAGAAAGGATAGTACATTGGATTGCACCCTCAGTTCAAAAAGTACAAAAAGAGGTCCCAAAGCTGGGCAATTCCCTGAAATGGAAAAGCACATTCTTGAGTGGTTTGAGGCTCAAAGGCAGAATGGCTACAGTGTGTCTCGATTGGCCGTGCGCTTACAAGCATTTCAGATGGCCAAATCTGGAAAATACCAAGGTACCTCAACCTTCACTGCTTCCCCGGGCTGGTGTACAAGGATTTTGAAGAGAAATGGGATATCACTAAGACAAAGAACAAAAATAGCCCAAAAGCTACCATCAGAATTTGAGGAAAAGGTGATGAACTTCCAACGTTTCGTGATAAACGAAAGACTGGTGATTTTCCTCTCAGCAGGATTGGCAATATGGATGAGACCCCTATGTGCTTTGACATGCCAAGCACTAAAACACTGAACCAAAAGGGTGAAAAAACAGTTCTTATTAAGACAACAGGGCACCAAAACACCCATTTTACAGTGGTGCTGAGTTGAACTGCAGATGGGGTGAAGCTACCCCCGGTGGTAATCTTCAAACGAAAAACCCCTCCAAAAGACAAATTTCCCAGTGGTGTGCTCATCCATCAGCATCCCAAAAGGATGGATGGATGAAGAAGGCGTAATCAAATGGATAAATCAAGTGTGGGTGCGCAGAAATGGAGGTTTTCTCAAGAAACACTCCATGCTAGTCTGGGACCAATTCAGAGCTCACCTAACCGAAAAGGTAAAAAGGAGTCTAAAGGAGTCAAACACCGTTCAGGCAGTCATACCAGGAGGGTTGACTGGAATGCTACAACCCCTAGATGTCAGCCTGAACAGACCAGACCCTTCAAGACACACATGCGAAACCTGCGGACACAGTGGATGGCAGATGGCAAGGCTGAACGAACAGCCAAAGGAAACTTCAAACGCCCTCCTTTGCCCACAGTTGTGTCTTGGGTGAAGACTGCATGGGATATGATTTTCCAGAAATGGTACATAAATCCTTTTAAAAATGTTGCATTAGCAACAAATTAGATGGCACTGAAGATGATGTTGAATGGCAGGAGGATAGCAATGAAACTGAAAATGAAGACAGTGATGAAGTGGCAAAAAATGATCAAGTTGAAGAAATGTGGGATGAAGATAATGTCAAATATACATTGGAGGACTGGAAACATCTCTTTGGGGAATCTGAGGACGAGGGTGATGGTGAGGATGAATTTGAAGGATTCTGAGACACAGTTTAATTTGTGAAAATAAATAAAAGTAAAACACAACAATAATGACTTTTATTCTCATTTATGCTCTTCTGCAAGCTTTTGCTACGATAACTGCATATATTACCATTATATAACATCAGATTCTTTACATACCGGGTAATTAACTTAATATTGTTTTCTACACAAATGCTTTGATAATGAACCTTCATCAGTGCATTGCATATTGATACTCTTTTGTTATTAGCCCAAATAACAAACCATGGTATTTGGGGGTTGGCTTATATGCAAGTTTTTGCAAAATTCCTCATTTTGGGGCAGTTTTTTAAGGGTCGGCTTATATGCGAGATCGGCTTATATGCGAGTATATACGGTACATGATATACAACCTTAATTAAAAGATGGACATGTTAGTTTCTGTATATTTTATGTTTAGTACAAGTCTCTTAGTCAAACTATAACACTTAACAGATTTCTTTCTACTGTTCTGATTCTTCCAATACCAGCAACATCCCAGCAGGAATTCTATCTGAGCCACCAAATTTATGTTTAATTTTAAATTTAAGCCAATTTAACTCCTAATACCTCTTGGAACCAGTGCAGCAGAAATCCAATGATCTTTTGTTCTTTGCCTGACCTTAGTTCCATCAGCCTTGAGTAAGGAAGTTTCTCCTCAGAAAAAAAGAAGAAATGGAATTGTGATTATTATTTCAAACTTAGACAAAAATGACTGCTTTTCCAAATGATCGTGATATCTAAATTTAAATCTTTTCAATCTTTTTATTGGACCATGTAGTTTTTAAAAATCCAAACAATTCTGTTGCTGTTTAAAAATATTTTTTCAGAGTCAAAACAATACAATTTTAAAGAAGAAAAAGAAAAGTGCTAAGAAAGAAATAAAAGTGAAAAGAAAGAAAAGATATAAAAAATATTCTAATTTTGTTTACATCAGTTACATGTACATTTCTATTTTATTCTCTCTAGTTATATTTTGGCTCCCTTCTTCCCATATTGTACTTTTTGTCTTAAGTTCATTTTTTTCAACAAAAAGCCCATGAAGGTTTCCAGTTACTGACAAATGTAGTTGTTATCTATTCCCTACTCAAACAAGTCAATTTTACTACCTGTTTGCTGTTGTTTTCTCATGACATCTTTGGATATGGTTTTGTGACCATAGAATGCCATGTTTAAGAAAGGAAATGAAAGAATGAGCTGTAATAGGTTGCCTAATTAGTACTATTTGGTAATTGAACTTTTACTAAGTAGTTGTTTCCACATCTTCTGGTTGAAGAAGTCGTGAAAATTTTCATTTCTGTGATATGCAATGTTTAGCTTTCGCTGTTTATGTTAGGTATACAAATAAAGATAGAGATATGGCTAAATGAATCAATGTGATCCAGAGCAGAGGTCCTTTGGAAAGTCAATGATTAGCAAATAAAGTTTTATTCCCAAAACTTTATTATTATTTTTTTAATTTTAAATGAAAATGCAGCACTGATGAGAAACTGAGCAAACGATCCAAATTCACTTGCCATATTATGGTTATATTTTTTATTAGACAAAAATGATTATATAATCTATTCAAAAAAATGTTGAACAAAATTAATTGATATGAATAAGCATCTTTGAAGTATCTATTGTTTTTATATAACTAATTTTTATTTTAAATTAAGAATCTTTTTACTGAGCTTTCAGTTGGTAATGCCTTGGCAGATAACTTTCTATTTTGGTGGCTTCTTTTTCTTATTTTATTAAACAGACCCTCCAAAGGAATGCTTTCATTTTTCCATAACTTTTTAAAAGACTTCTGGTTTCAGTATTGAAAAGGACTGCCTTGGTGCTTCCTCGAATGGCATGTCCATAGTTCAAAGCCACTTAAGTATCAACTACAGAAAGATAGAAGAGATTTCCTGGCCATATTATGCATCCTGATAAGTACCATGCATGCACGCACCAAACCTCATTTTTCAGATCCAGACCATCAAAGTTTTACTCAGAATTATAATTTTTTTAAAACAATTACCACAATTTGAATTTTTATTTTGAAATAGCCAAGCAGACTTACTCTAGGTTGGTATTCCTGAATCCCAACGTATCTGGAGCTTGGGAAAGGATACTTTAGATGTGGCCATAAAAATGTTTGTGCAGAAATTATATGAATTGATATGATTTAATTGATTGATTGATTGATTAATAGTCCAGCAAAAAAAGTTTTAGTTTCCTACTTTTAATACTTTACATAAACTATCAGAGCTGGGCAATATGGTCTCTTAAAATTCTCCATCAGACATAGAAATACTGTAGAAACATAGAAATAAGACATAGAAATTGGGTGAATGATTTCTTTAACTTTCTCCCCAAATTTCTCAAGGAAAGGGGTCCCCCTTATCAGGAGGAACAGCACTACTATTGAAGAAGGCTTATTGGCGGAGTGCCCTCTGAGTAATCCTTCCCATGGGATTGATTAGAAGCCTGAGCAGCAAAGTCCTGAGGAGAAGACCACACAGGGATGTGCAGTGCAGTCATTTTGTGTATGCAAGAACCCCCCCCCTCCCCCACGTTCCCTCAAGGTCCCTTCCAGCTCTATTCTGATTGAAGCCTTATTGTTTTCTTTGATAAAGTGACAAATTCGTGGATCAAGGAAATGCTGTGAATATAGTATACCCGTGATGGTGAACCTGTGGCCTGCGTGCCACAAGTGGCACAAAGACCCATTTGTGCTGGCACACGAGGCGCAGGCAAACTTATCTCACTGCGCATGCACGCGCCTCACAGCTGATTTTTTTTCCGTTGGTTTGAGGCCTTTTCTGGCCTCCCAGAGGCTTGGAAGAAGCCTCTGCAAGGCTTTTTAGGCCGAATTATAGGCTCTTTTTGTCACTTCCTATAAGACCGGAAGTGATGAAATGGGCCTATAATTTGGCCTGCAAAGCCTTGCAGAGTCTTTTTCCAAACTTCTGAGAGGCCGAAAAAGGCTTCAACCCAACCAAAAAATCAGCTGCGAGGTGCAGTGCAGGTAAGGGGGTGGCAGGAGGAGGGATTGCATGTGCATGCGCAGGGGGTGGGAGGAGTGGGGCGCACATTGCATTCTGGGTGCCAGCACATGAGTGCATGCGTGCTGATGCTCACACAGTTTTTGGCACAAGAGCCCCAAAAGGTTATCTACCACTGTAGTATATACTTTGTCTTCAGTAATGCATTTGACAAAGTAGACCTCAGACTATCTCTTGTTAAGATAGAACAATGTGGAATAGACAGTACCACCACTGGATGGATGTGCAGTTGGCTGAACAACTGGACTCACCAAGTTGCTACAATAGAGCTACATCTATTTGGAGAAAGGATGCAATGGGTATCTCAATGTTCTTTCTTGGGCCTAGTGCTTTTCAACATCTTCATAAGTGATCTAGGTAAGGGTCTATCCTTATTATTATAATTATATACTTAGGGAAACTCATCAGATTTGCAGACAATACCAAGCTGGGGGGAATTGCCAATACTCGGAAGGTAGACACAAGATTCAGAAGGATCTTGACAGAGTTGAGCATTATTCAACAAGATTCAGTTCAATGGTAAGAAAAATAAGGTCCTGCATTTAGGCAGGAAAAACCAAATAGGTACCTGGCTCAGTGGTAGCAACCACTGAGGTACCTGGCTCAGTGGTAGCAACTGTGAGAAGGATTTAGGTGTTGTGATAGATCACCACTGAAGTATGAGCCAGCAGTGTACAGCAGCTGCCAAAAAAGCCAACGCAGTGCTAGGGCAATCGACAGTATAAGGTCATGGAAAGTAACAGTACTGGTTTATACTGCAGTAGTGGCACCACACTTGGAATACTGCATCCAGTTCTGGTCACCATGATTCAAAAAAGAGGCTGAGGCCATAGAAGAGCAGTGATGATGAGGCTAGAGGCTAGCTCATACAATGAATGGCTAAGGCAACTAGGTATGCTTATTCTAATAAAGAGAAGGCTCGGAGAGACAGAATAGCAGCTTTCCAATACTTAAAGGGCTGTCACAGGGAAGAGGAGTTCAATTTATTTTCCTTAGGACCTAAGGGCAGGAGAAAAAGCAATGGGTGGAACCTTGTCAGAGGAAAATCAAACCTGGAAATAAGGAGGAATTTCCTAACAGTAAGAACAATTAATCAGTGGAACAGCTTGCTTCTGGGAGTTGGTGCTCAATTGCTGGAGATTGCTCAATTTCAAGAAAAGATTGGACAACCATTTGTCCAGATTGGTATAAAGACTCTCCCAAATCCCTTCCAACCATATGATTCCACAACTTAAGATTTATTGATGAAATTTACCACATAAGGAATTATCAAAATAGCAATTCATAATTGTGGAATTCAGCCATGTTTGAGCCATCGGGTTCTATAAAGCATTAAACTACATTCTCATTCTGTGGTTTTTTTCTTTACAAAGCTAACTCCCTGGACCTGGTAATAAGCAAACTTTGAAGAGCAAATTGTCACCAATCAAGAAAATCATAGCATCTAAATAGCCAACTATGACTAAAATGTATTTGATAATTTAGTTGGCCTTTGTTGGGTTGATTTGTTAGAATTCTAAGAACTAGTAAAATCTCAAATGAGGTCAGGGCCTCCGGTATCCCTTGCTGTGAGCTGACCTCTGCTGTGAAGTGTAACATTCATTCTGCAGGCATTGACAGCTTAAGTGCATTTATCAAATGTCAGTTAGTTTTAAAAGGAAAATGATTTTTTGGTTCTCTTGATTTCTGCAAAGAGGATAAGTGAAATAAGTTCTCCATCATGAAGGAATCACCTTTGAGACCTGCATTAAAATAACTTTCCAAATGTCTGTTCTAATCTACATTTCTATTTAAATCCTTCTCACACTAGAAAAGTAAAACTGCACCATCTAAATAGAATAGAATAAAATAGAATAGAATAAGTGTGGGAAGGGATCTTGGAGGTCTTCTAGTCCAACCCCTGCTTAGGCAGGAAACCCGTAATGGCGAACCTATAGCACATATACCGGAAGTGGCACGCAGAGCCATCTCTGCCGGCATGCGAGCTGTCACCTTGATCAGGTCCACTGTGCATGTGTGCGCACCTCCCGCTAGCCAGTTGATCATTGGGTATCTGCTGTGCATGCGCAGGGGCGGGGCATGTGGGGGAGATGCACGCACATGCACAGAGGTGTGTGGTGTGTGCGGGAGGGTCACACGTGCATGTGCAGGGGTGGGGAGGTCGCACACCCAGTGCATTATGGGTGCAAGCACGCATTCATGCATGCACACTCATGTACACACACACTTTCGGCACACGACAACGAAAAGGTTAGCCATCACTGCCCTAGACCATTGGATAACCACTGATGGTTACCTAGTCTCTTCTTAAAAATTTCCAGTGTTTGAGCATTCACAACTTCTGGAGGCAAATTGTTCTAACTGTCAGGAAATTTCTCCTTAGCTCTAGATTCTTCTCTCCTTGATCAGTTTCTGTCCATTGTTTCTGGTCTTGCCTTCAGATGCTTTGGAGAATAGCTTGACTCCCTCTTTTTTTGGGCAGCCCTTGAGATATTGGAAGACTGCTATCATGTCACCCCTAGTCCTTTTCATCAAACTTGACATTCTCAACTCCATTAACTGTTCTTTATATATTTTAGCCTCAAGTCCCTTAAATGCTTACATGATTTTTACAATAATCCCTAAGCTCATATTGCATACTATGCATATAATTGCCTATTCCTTTGCCGCCAGAAAACTGGTTAACGGAGAAAAATCGTCCCAGTAGCTATTGGATGAGATAATGTTTTGTCCTGGTATTCAAGGATAAGCATAGATCAGGGAAAGGTCAGGGACATTTGGCTGAAATATCTTGAGAGCAAAAAAGAAAAATTAGTGGAGAATGGGACCAAGGATCAATATCTTAGTATTTTTTTCCCTTGGTGGAGACTGCTAAGGAAGACTGGCATGGTATGCACTGTTTATTATACAGAACATCTCAAATTATCCATGTCTAGTTCTTAATTTGAGCCTAACATTAAAGTTACATTCCACAATTTGAAATCAAAATCTTCTACTAAAGGATTCTTTATTTTGGTGGCAAGGCAAAATATTTCCATGTATTCACAAAGAAAAGGGAGTCATTTTTTTCCTGCCTTTAGTGATGAGAATGAAATTTCATAGACTTTTTATTCTCAGCTGAATAAAATGAATATAAGGCTTGTTAAGGCTCTACGATGACTGTGTTCATTATGGTTAATAATGTACTGTGAAATATGCTGGTGCAATTAAAAAAATGAGAAGTGCCAGACCACACTGAGAAGCTAAGTGCCAGTTTCAGGAATAATCCCGATTTCAAACAATTCCCCAATGTGTACCTCAGAAGCTTTCTTACAAAATATGATGGTGGGTAGATACTTTGAAATATGTCTACCAGAAAAAAAAGAAAGAAAGCTGAAGTTGTGTTGTAACCATTTTCTGTGCTTTCCCAAATACCTTAACAAATATATTTTTAACAAAATTCAGGAGGATCTTAATATATTTGCTATTTCCTGAATCTTGTTACTGTCATTTAAGATTAATTGTATTTTCTAATATTTTCTTATCCCTCATTTAAGTCATTTAAAATTATGTTGAACAGCAAAATGTCCAGAACATTTGTCCATTCTATGTCCAACAAAATGTCCATTCTATGTCACTGAATCCTTCCTTCTAGCTTAACACGACACCACTGTTATACTAGACAGTCATTAGATTCATCCAGCTCTGCATCCAGATAATAGTAGCAAAATTCAGCCCACATTTTGCCGTCTTCTCTTTCAGAGTGTATAAATTCTATTAGTTGTCTTACTGAAGTCAAGGTTCCCACCCACATCCCATGGTAAACTAAACTGGTAATTTTTAATCAAAAAAAGATCAAGTTGCTTTGAACATTGCTTGTTCTTTAGAAAAGAGCCATATAATATTAGTTTTATATCTGATGACTATTGTGAGACACAATTGTGAGCCCAAATGGAAAGACTCTAAAATACCCATAATGGAGGAAAAGTTGGTAAGGGTTACAGAAACAGAGCAGAACTGTCAAAATTGAATTGTTTGGTTAAAGATCATCAACCATGTTTATCAGTCACTGGAAGTCACTCCTTAAGTCGGACTTTGCTGCTGAAAAAGAGTAAAATGATTTTGTGGTTTCTAGGATTGAAAATTCTTTTATTCTCCTTTTTCTCCTCCCCCCCCCCCCCATTTTCCTATTTTCTTTTTTCATGTTTTACTCTTTTTATTATCTTTATTTGGTTTTTACTTTATTAAAAATGTCTTCAATAAAAATTATTTTCAAAAAGAAAAGTACACACAGGCTTTTGCTAAAGTATGAATTTTGCCGGATATTGATGTGAGGCTGACTAATCTGCACTGGTTCTCTTTTGTTTTTATCTTTGAAGATAAAATGAGGAGCATTTGTCCTCACCAATCTTCTGGCAGTTAAACTCATCTTCCATACCAAGATTACGGAATGGGTCTTTTGAGATAACATCCGCAACTTTTCAACACCGTTGGAGATAATTGATTAGGTTCTAGACATTTTAGATAGGATGGTTAGTATTAATGTGGTGTTGATAAAAAAAAAAGTGTTAGAGGAATAAAAACATAGCTTAGACCTGCTGTGAAGTTTGACTTAATTGCAGTTTCAGGACCCAGCTGACTAACATTTACAAATATTTGTATACATTAGCTCGTTGGCTGGGGAGAGTATTCTGTTGAAATCTTATAGTACTGCAAAACTCTCCCAATTCTGAAGGAGCTCAGAATACTGTAGTTCATATAAAATTAGTCAGTCTTGGCTTTCAAATAGCTAAGCAAGCAGGTCACGTGAAGATCTGGACTTCTTAGGATTGCTTAGAGCCTTCAGGAAGTCTAGTCATAGACTATTTTGCTGCGAGGCATCATAATTCATTGTGTCCTTTCACTAGAATTTAGATTGTTGATGCCATCCCATCACTTCTGGGCCAGCTGACAAGGCCTTGATGAGTCAACCTCTCAAAAGGCTGGCAGTCTGATGAAGGGTGTGTGTCTATGTGTGTGTGTGCATGCATGTGTGTACAATACTTGCTTGTGCTTGCATTCTTGGAACAAAACATTTCTATGAAGAGTTGTCATTGGACACAAATTGATGTAGTCACTAGGTGTTGTTGGTTCTTGATTTGACCGAACTAGTCTGACAGCTTTGCACATTTGTTTGCTTTTGAACAGCAGATGTGTGTCTGATGAGCGTGGAACTGGCCCTAGAATTCTAATGTATTTTGATTTGCAGGAAAAATCTTTATGAGGCAAAAGTTGAAAGAAACCATGAGGTGATGAAGATTTATTAGGCAGTTTGTTTCATCTGTTTTCTATGATAGGCTTGAATATCTAACAATTTGATCTTCTTTATATAGATTTACTTCATTTCCAAATTTAATTATTTTTGTGAATCCATTTTGAATGCTGTAAAAGTAGAAAAGCTACATAAACATTTTAAATGAAATTAACTATAAATAACTATAACTACAGGTACTCCTCGACTTCCGACTATTTGTTCAGGGACTGTTCAAAATTACCACAGTGCTGAATGAAGAAATGTATGATCCCTACTTGGAAGTTCCAACCATTGCAGCACCCCAGCAGTTACATGATCAATATTTGGGCACTAGAAGGTGTACCCACCTCTACAACCAGTGGAGCATTGCATCTCACCCTAAGTGGGTCAGTAGGCCTCAACTGACCAGGTCCACTAGCATGCAGATCTTCTTACCTGCTCCACCACTCCTGAGAAGCCTGGGCTTTCTCCCAAATCCCACCACACCTGAGTCCATTTTCCTTTACCTGCAACTGACAGGCATGCCCAGACAATGCAACGTGCAGCTAGAAAGCTAAGTGAAGCAACCTTCCTCATGGCTAGAAAGGCAACATTTCTCAAGAAATGGAAAGAGCCTCTCTAGCTTTGAAGAAGATAGCCTTCGCTAGCTTTTTGTCCAGCAAAATTCTTTTTCTGGCCAACCTTGAGAGAATGCCCCAGGAGTAATGCAGCAAGGAGGAGGACCTGGTGTCTTGAGAGTGGTAGGTCTGGGAGAAGGCGCCCACAGAAGTGAGCCTAGCCAGCCCAGGCTTCCTAACCCACGGCAGGTTTCTGTATGCTGGTGGGTGCCAAGCCGCTCACGGCCTCCCCCACTTCCTTAGACATTAAGAGTTGCTTAATACCTCAGTGGGGAGAACTGAAATTGCAAGTTGCTGAATGAGCCATTTGGGTATCTCTCATAATGACCAAAATTCCAGGTTCAGTTGTCATAAGTTGAGAACAACTTGCATAAATAAAATAAAATATTGTTTACTAGTTAGATTTTAATTTTGTGAAAGAGAATTTCCTAAATATGAGCAGTTATGAGATTCCTGGCTTCATTTATTTGCTATAGAAAGTTTCTTAGCTAGGCTGATTGTATATAGCAAGAAACATTAAGTGGTGATCAGATTAGTTCTTTCTTCCAGTGAAGACTAAAATCGATAGTACTTGCCAATAAGACTACTACGAGCCCATAAAATTGTTTACCAGTAAGACTACTAGCCCATAAAACTACACTTGGTCTATAAATACATATTTAAAACGGTTGTGGTGTCTTAAAGGAATGAAAAGTAACATTTTCCCCACACATAACTTGACACTCTCGAAGCAAATTTTCCTCTAAATAATTGTGTTAAAAATTACTGTATTACACTTAGCCATTAGAGTGGAGATAGCTGAATAAGTAAAATGGAATATTTCTCTTAAACAGAATTGGTCTCTGCTTCCAACTTGATGTGCGTCTCTGCTTTGAGGGCACAGGACATCTGTTTCTGATAAGATTTTCTTAATTTTGTGTACTTTGGCATCTTTGAGAAGTGAGGCATAAAGTAGAGAGTTGCTGTTTTTTAATACTTTGAAAAATATTACCTTGTTTTCTTTGACTGTTTTCTATTGCCACACTTCTCTTTTGAGCATTTCCAACAATTTGTACTTATTAAATTGTTTATGTTTTACAATTTAAAGATTTTATACTAGTATTTAACCCAAAGGTGCTTTTTTTTAAAAAAAAAAACAAACTTTATTCAGTTTTTCACATTAAAAACAAAAATCTCTTTTTACTGGACAACATGTTTCCGATTCATCACCTTTTCATACAAATATGACAGCAATTATACATTGATATATGCATACTTTATTCTATTATTACCTTTTCCATTCCAAATTTTCAGTAAGGAGAGAAACAAACACATTAATTCTAGCCTCTTTCATTAATCTCAATCGAAACATCTTTTTGTTTCATTTCAATTATTTCAAATATAATCCTTTAATATTTATTTTAAAAATAAAGATAAACAATATGTGCATAATGATAATAATAAAAAAAAGTTTCCAATGTCTCTCCTTGCTTTTAATAGTCTATATTAACTTATTAATTTAGTTGGTTCTTTTGTGTGTCATATTCCCTTTCCATTACGCATTCTTTTTATAAATTCTAGATTAACACAAATTTTAACACGAAAAAAAAGCAAGTATAGGTTTTCCCCCTTTTACTGTTTTGAGTGTGACACCTCAATGATTAAAAAAAAACCTTTATTCCCTCATCTTAATTCCCAATAAACCATTATTTTTCAGAAGTTACAATAATAATCATTACATCTTTTCACTTGGATACCACAGCATATGTCCCCCCTTGATTTTAATAAGAGTTATCAGTATCTATATTACCCTACTTTCTAAATATTTTTAATTGCAGAAATATTCTTATTACCCCTTGTCACCCTACAGAATCCCCTTTTTAATTCATCAACCATTATCTCTGAAAAAACTATTTCTTTTCAACATTTTACTATTTCCGTATGTCTTTATTTCATGCACCTGATTCTTACTGCTTCTCCTCCCCCTCTTTTCCCCATATCTTTTCTCATTCCAGTTTATATCCCTCTCTTTCTTGATATCTTCCTTTCCCCTTTTTGGCTGGGTCTTTCTGCCTTTCCCGACTTCACAGGTATTCCCCCTTTTGATTGCCTTCTTAAGTTTCAACTTTTTAACCTTCCTTCTTTCCCCACTTCTTTGTAGTGTGCTTTGTGTTAATTGTCTATTTAAGATGTCTTCTCCTTGAGTCGACTCCTCCTCCTCTGAAGCTCTTTCTTCTTGTTCTTCAATTGCCATTTACATTTTTTCTAACTCAGAGCAAAGTGATTCGCCTCTTTCCTGTAGTAATTCTCTTATGTTTTTAAGTTCCATTTTTAATTCCCGAAGAGATATCATCATTACACATTCTTATATTTTTTGATTGTTAAAAGTCCACAAAAAAACCACTTTTACTTTTCTTTTTTCTTCTTTCAATTTTCTAACGTTCTCAATTATTCCAACCCAGGGTCTATACCAAAAACATCAATCAATCCCACAGTCAGTCTTTCCTTGCTTTTTTCTTTATTCTGGTCCTGCTTTCACATTCTAAGATTCTTACTTTGTTTCAATATTTCTTTAATGTTATATCCACACAAGTTCATTCAGAAACAGGATACTTTCCCTTATTGTCAAAAGGTGGCACTCGCCATTATACAAAGTCTTCACCTTTTCCCCCTATTTTTTTATTTAGGGTTTTTTGAACCTCAGTATTCCAGCACAGTCCAGTCTCCAATTTGTAAACTTTATTATTATTATTTATTGACAATCTTAAGTCCGGCTTTATTTTATGCCTGTTTATTCCCAAAATATTTTAGTCCAATTTAATTAAATCTTTAGTTCCAGCTTCTTCCTTTCCCGGTTCGAAGCCCTGCTTAGCTGTCAAAAATATTTTCTTTTTTTTTCACCTGTCCCTTTGTAATTTCGCCATTCACTTTTCTTTTCTTAAAAATTCCATGTTACCTTAATCCCGGGGTACTTTTGTTTCGTTGTATTGCCCAGTTGTCCTGGTTCAGATGTTATCCACCTCTTTTTTCCCTCCTGCACAAATCTTAATCCAGCTGAGTCCTCCTCTTCGGGGTGGCCATTTTAAACCACTGCTGCAGTGGTCTTTGGGGGGAAAAAGACCAAGCCTAGTGGGGGGAGATGCGGCTCCTCTCAACCTGGCTTGTGGCTTCAGCTTACTCCGCCGTCCCTCCAAGGCAACCTCAGCCCCTAATCGTAATGATCGGAGCTCTCCAATGAAAAAGCACGGACCATAGCCGCAGAGAGTCGTGATCTCCGGTCTGTCAACGAGGAGCCTCTGCCTTCTTCCCCAAAGGTGCTTTTTCAAGAGGCAACTGGACTTTCTGGTTTTTTTCTTTGAAGATATTTCGTTTCTCATCCAAGAAGCTTTTTCAGTTCTGAGAGCTGAATCCATGACCTGGATGACTGAGAATCTCCATAGACACTACTAGTATTTAACTTATTCACCGAAGCCTAGATGAATTAATTATATGATACGTTAATTTAAAAATCTAAGGAAAAAAGTAAGAGTGAAATCTCATTTTAACAGACTTTTGCTGGAGAAAATATTCTGTTATTTCTCAGAGGACAGCAATATCATTGTGGCACCACGAAGATTACATATTGTATCATTTGTGTGATTATGTCATTCCACAAATAAATGCACTGGTGCACGTTCTGTTTTCAAACAAATAACACCAATGAGTGTTATATTGTAATGATGATATTCTAGAGTTCCTCATTTGCTTTTGTTTGAGTTTACGATGGTAACTATTTTGGAAAAAAAAATTAATCTTGATAGTGTGAATGTAAAGCAACTCAGATGACAAAACAACACTATATCAGCGTGGAAAATCTGGTAATTCTCTGAGATAAGGAACAGAAATAAGGAACAGTAGTCCTTGATGTTTCAAGTCCTTCACCCGTTCAAAGTTATGCTGTGCCCCCTCCTCCATATGCCAATGTTCCAGTTCCAAGAGGTGTCCCTGGTCTCATGATGGCACACTTAGCAACTGACCGACATTTTGGCAGTATCCTGAAGTCACATTACTGTGATTTACAACATTTTTGCCAAAAACTGTCATTTACTTCTCGTTTTTGGCAAATACACCAGTAGTAAACAACTAGTTCACTTAACCACTGCAGCACTCATATGTTATAGCTGTCATATTCATTTAACAGCCACTGCAGAAAGGGGTTTTAAAAGTAGGTCCATCATATGATGACCCATGTTATGACAGTTACAATTTAGGCCCATAATAAGCAGGCTCCATTTTGGTTGTAAGCTGAGGTCTAGCTGTATACATATTTCCTTGTATTATTAAGGGACCTTCTAAAAAGTATTTTTACACCAGAAGCATGGAATTGAGTTGCTCTGAGTACACTTACTTGCACAACAGAGGCATGATTTCCCAATTCATCTCATATATGCAAATAGCCAGCTGAATTGTGATATCAAAGAAACCAAAGAGGATTATTGAAAAACAAGGGGTAGATAATGTGATGGTTGTAGGAACAGAAACATAGGAAGAAACCTTGAAAGGGAAAATGAAACACAGAAAAGTCCAGGAAGAATTGAACATACTCAAAGGGAATTAGAAATAATAGGTAGGGGAGACATGAAATAGAAATTCCTGAAATTCGGGGAATGCTGAGCTTTCTATGTAAGTCCCACTTATCTCTATTGATAATGTCAGAAGCAATGTGTGATTTTAATAGGTCATCATAGGCATTTCACTGTAGCACTTACTGATCTTTCTAGAATGCCTAAATTTATCTGGGTTTTTCTTTTATTGCAGGTTGCGAATTCAGAATAACAACCATGTGATTGGCAAGCTCATCAGTTGGTGGCACTACTTCATTTTCTGGAGAGCCTATACTTTCCTTACAAGTGCATGCAGCCTCCTTGCTTCTTAGGACTCTTCTCAGCCAGCAAAGAAAGAAAAGGGAGGAAGTGCTCAAGGGAGCAATGGGAATTGAAGGTCATGGTCACTTGAGATAAATGGCAGATCACTGGGGATCTAGTCTTGCAGCTGCTCACTTAGTCCTGTTTCCTCTCTGCAGCCTACATTTTTTTTCATTGAGCTGCCACTGGCTCTTCTGGTGATGGCGCTGGAGACACCAAGGCAGCTTGATAGGTGCCAAACTTGAGGCAAGGTTAAGCCACCCACCTCATCATGATTCAGCTGTGGAAAGTGGTGAGGCATGTGCGACAGTTGGAGCTCCACAGACTGATTCTGCTGCTTATTGCCTTCAGCCTGGTCTCCATGTGCTTCCTGGCTTACTATGTCACGAACAGTCCCAAAATCAAGGAACCACCCCCTCTTCCCTTCAGCGATTGCAGTAATCAACACAGGATCCTCATCCAGCCCCAGGCAAGCTGGAGGCTTACAAAATCAGTTGACAACTCACGCACAGACCCTGTGGTGCTAGTTTTTGTGGAAAGCATTTATTCCCAATTGGGTCAAGAGATTGTGGCCATCTTAGAATCTAGTCGGTTTAAATACAGGACAGAGATTGCTCCCGGAAAGGGAGACATGCCCACTCTAATGGACAAGAACCATGGTCGCTATGCTCTTATTATCTATGAGAATATCCTTAAATATGTGAACCTGGATACCTGGAACAGGGATCTTTTGGATAAATACTGTGTGGAATATGGAGTAGGAATCATTGGTTTCTTCAAGGCAAATGAGAACAGCTTACTTAGTGCTCAGCTCAAAGGCTTTCCTCTCTTCCTACATTCCAATTTAGGATTGCGAGATTATCACATCAATCCCAGTGCCCCACTTCTGTATGTTACCCAGGCTAATGAAGTGGAACAGGGCCCTCTGCCTGGGGACGATTGGACAGTGTTCCAGTCAAATCACACAACCTACGAGCCTGTATTGATGGCCAGCACCAAGTCATCTGAGTCGATCCCTCACCTGACTACGCACAGAGCTCTGCATGCCACAGTGGTACAGGATCTTGGCCTCCACGATGGTATCCAGAGGGTTCTTTTTGGTAACAATCTCAATTTCTGGCTGCACAAGCTCATCTTTGTTGATGCTATTGCTTATCTGACTGGCAAACGTCTCTGTCTGACCCTTGACCGCTACATCCTTGTGGACATTGATGATATCTTTGTGGGCAAAGAGGGGACACGCATGAAGATGTCTGATGTAGAGGTAATGTGGAACAGAGTGGATGGGAATATAAAGTAAATGACTGTCAAAACTCCAAGTATCTTTACTAATATAAATTCAAAAGGATATAGATTCGCACTGTTTCCGTTAAACACATGAGAACTGCAGATCTTTTTTGTTGTTGTAAAATACTAATTCTTTGTAAAATAGCTTTTTTCTTTCTCTAAATTCTGAGATCATCAATTTGAGGGAAATGAAAGATCAAATGTCTTTTGTTCTAAAACTGTTGCCCCTAATCCTTATCCTACGTTGAAGAAGAGATCACAAGATTTGCTATCATAACAGTCTACATTTATCTTTTGTTCCAATTATGTGATGGGTTTGCTAAATTCATTCTTTGTTGCATTACAAATTCAAACTTAACAATCCTCAGGAGGAAAGTAGAGCTCGACTGACAGCAGTATTTAACAATTGCTAACCAATTTAACATTTGGTAAGAGATGGCAGTGTGGATGAAATGTATTGCCCATTTTCCAAATTGTTGTCAATTGTTGTTCCTGAGCTAACATGACTGGAGGAGGAATTCTGAGAGTTGAAGTCCACAAGTCTTAAAGTTGCCAAGTTTTGGGAACCCCTGGCTTAGGTATTTAAATTTTTAAGAACAGTAAGATAAAATCATAATAAATTTGCTAGGAGAATAAGTCCACTGGATTTTTCTACTTAATTAATATATAACATTGGGTTTAAAGAAAGTTATCTAAGTCTCAGTAGAGTATGAGGTTAAAAATTTCACAGTAGCTTGAAAAATTATTCATCTGATAGAGCTGATTAATATTTACATAGCAGCATATTTTGGAGTTCATTTAAACTGAGATGTTCAAGCCCTTTTAAACAATTGCTTGTGGTGCACTTTTAAGAGTTTGTTTCATAATAACATCTCATAAGAGCTGAGCCTGTTTCAATTACTGTTTTTTAAATAGTAGTAATTTTAATGCAGCTTCCCATAAAAATGAGCTTCTGTTGAAAAAGATAGGAATAGAATAATCTGGATATCTTTTCTGACTGAATAATACAAGAGCCCATAAACAAGATAGTCAGGTCAATCCTGCTAGTGATGTGTATTTTGTTTTGTTTTAATCCCTTTTATGAGCCCTTGCTAAGTTGCAGAAGAAGAGATAAGGGTCAGCTTTGCCTTATTCTTTCAGAAGAATTCTGAATTCAGAAGAATTCTGCCTTTCAGAAGAAGTAATGAAAGAAGTATAGTGTGTGTCTTCCAAGTAGTTAGAAAATGGTATACTCAGTGGAGCAGGGTTTCATTTTAATAGTGACATTGCACTGTGTTTTGGAAAAGAGGGGTTTTATGCTGTTTTCTCTTTCCCAAAAGTTCGGTACACAAGGAAAAACAAGACTTTCTTATAAAATTGTGGTGCATGCTTGAGAAGTCAGAAAAGTCCATGCATAAAGAGCACTAAAGTGATTGTAGTCCTGTACACAAGAGTGGCACAACAAATGAATGTTGTGAGAAAGGCAGAGCCTGCAATGCCCTCATGCAAAAGTGGTGAGAACTTGCCAGCGTGGAAAATCCTAAATTAGAAATCCTGCTGATTTCCAACCTCTTTTAAGTGATGGTTATTGATCAATTGTTTTTCTTTTTATCACATATTTCTATGACTCTTTACTCCAAATTGTTACATGATGGGATCCCAGCCAAGGATGAAACTCAGAGCTTCACTGGCAGTTATGTGTGGAATTATAGAAGTTAACCTCCCTTTGCAAAGCTTCTCTGGTGATTACAGAAAGACTCAGATGAGATCATTGTAAAACATACTTTGTTTATCAGTTGCAGCATGAAATGGAGCATAAATCTGACATAGTTTAATGGATTTGATGCTAAGAAGATAATACTTTTATGCATTTGAAAGAGAATCTCTGCCAATGTGGAAAGATTAACTTCTTTTTTCAAAACAAAAAACAAAAGGTAATCTTACAAGTTCATTGACTTCTTAAATGAGAGGTGCAGTGGAGGAACATTTCCCAGTGTCAAAATAGTTGACATGTTTTTTGCAGATCAATTCCAAAATGTAAGTATATGAACTTACTGTCAAATCTAGATTCCGTGTGATACATCCAGCTGCTTGTTTCCAAATCATTTTGTTAAAATAATTTTCTGGTGTACGCTGAGCAAGTTGGAAGAATATGCATACATTTAATTTGCTTGTATTACTTTTGTCTTTATTATCTGACATTTGAAAAGATTGGGAGAGAAAAAATGGAATTGAAAGAAAAAACCCCAAAGAAACTGGTGTGAAATGGGAATTTGCTAAGTGAAATCTCCCATATTTTGGAAATAGTTTTGACCAAATTTCTAGAGCCCTGTAAAGGAAAAAGTGATATTCAGCCAGAATATCCAAATGATTACAGGAGTACAGAATGTGCAACTTGCCATCACTCTTACATATTATTTTTAGAACATGTTTTGTGTGTAGTAATCAGTACACAATTAGTAATTAGTAATCAATCAGTAATTCATCTTGTTGCTTTGATTTGAAGAAGGTGGGAAGTAAATAAGATGTCAAACTGCCTTTCTCTCTTTCCTGAAGAATGAGTATATTGCTTGATAGATTTCATATCTCCCCCAAGTATTTTGTTTGAGTGCCAGTTTTAGCCTAAAAAGTGAAAAGAAGAAAGATACAACTCTTTTCCTTTTTTAATTTCTGGGTACATTTTTCAAGACTGAGATAGTTTCTCCTGCATTCCTGAAGAGAAGGAAATCACACTGGGCAAAGGGGGTTGGTCAATGTACCCAGAAGTTCAACGGGAATATTCCTGTCTTCTTGCTTTCAAGAACCTGCTTGCTGGGTCATTTCATCTCATATTCACACAAATCCTGAAATAAAGTCTTGGAAGAGTAAATAAAATTGAATTACACAATGAACAAATCAGATGTTACAAAAACATAGGGATCTTTGCTCTCACTCAACCCATGCATGTTCTTAAAAAAGAATAAAAACAGGGAAATATGTATCAGGTTATAACTTTCAGAAATAAAATAGTTATGTAATTATAGGAACAAATATATTTGCATAATAAAATTTAAAAGAAAGTTTGAAGCATTGCCTAGAAGTACTTTCCTGCTGTGACAAAGAAATTAGAAGCATCTGATAAATATTGTTTAGGAAAGTTATATCAGTCAAATCAATTTATAAGCGTGGATTTGTTTTCAATATTCTAAAGTGTAAGAAGAAAGATAAACAGTACCTGCAAGTAGCATTTATAAAAAATGCAGAAAAAATATTTCTGCCTTTTATTGATGGTGATTAATTATCAAGCTTGTGGGTATTTTGAGATCCGATCTTGAGAAACATATTACATCAAGAGACACCCTTGAAAGAGCAGTTTCCTGAGACATGGGAATGCTTTGAAGTTATCAACTGACATGTGTTGTTATAGTAACCCAAGTTAGGCTTTGCTAAGCTGCTTAGCATTATCTTTCTCTCTGAAGGCATCCCTTCCCAGATGCTTTGGAATGTCAGGACTCAATAACACAGAATGAAGATGCCAAGTACCAAAAGGGATGTTAGTCAAATGCGGTTGCTTAGAAATTTTATGTATATGCGCTATATATGTATTACTATATATGTATTACTCAGTGGAAATAGTGTTTTAAAGAATGAGACAATTGTCTACCCTTAAACAAACAATACACAAACAGACATCCACAAACAGACAGGGGTGTCAAATTCGCGTCATTATGGCGGCATCACGTGATGTATTGGGACTTTTTCCCTTGCACTAAACCAGGCGTGGGTGTGGCCATCACGTGATGCATCCAGCTCATGGGCCAGGAGTTTTGAGAGCCCTGTCCTAAGAGGACTATATGGAGCTCAATTAGTAATTCAGAATGTGGATCGTAATTATTACAATTTTGACTCTGGAGAGCCAGCAGAATTGCAATTGTCAAATGCTGAGCTCAGACATAGAAAAAACATGCCCAAAACCCACCTACGAAACTCAATGACGTTGGGCATTTTGTTCCTTTCATTTTTAGATTGTGCATATTTTTTGGAAACTAACCAAGATATTACCAGTGTACATTTAATATGCCAGCTGTTGAAAAAGTCCAAAACAGTCATGTTTGATTTCAAAATAGCAAACTTTTAAAAATAGAAAAGGTATCCAGAATGATTGTGGAGACAATTTAAAGTACAGTAACTGGAGTCATAAATATCCAGAATGCATACAGCTGTGTGAAAAAGTCCTGGATGCTTTACACTTTATGGCTTATGACATTTTTTCGGTAGGCCATTGATTTTATGATATTTTATGCTAACTGATATGCGAATATTGTTATATTTAAATAAATACTGGTGGTTTTTAAGTGAAAAGCATAACCTTTTTGCAATTTGGTGCTGTTTGGATGAGGATTATGAATTTTCTTGCATGCTTACAATTCACGCTTACAATGACTATGAAAACAGATTAACTGATGCATACCCAGTAGCATACGTGTTGCAGTTACTAAGGCCGATGCTAGTGTTTTGTTAACATTTTTATTGTTTGTGGCCCTGAAAAGGACCATTTCGGTAACCAAACATGGTTACTAATATGAGATTGGCCGGCCCTTATTGCTGATCACCAGGCGGCATCGCTTTGGCATAGACTGTTATTATAAGCCTTTGCACATGATCTTTGGTGACAATGTGGTGCCTTAAAAAGACTTTGGTTATATTAATAAAAAATATGCATCTCAATCTGACTACAGAAATGTTCATCAAAGTACGAATTTTGCGTGATTTCTATGAGCGAAAAGTTGATTAAACATGTAAATACAGCTTAAAACTGAAAGCGTACAGGACTTTTTCACACAGCTGTAGACCAGGAAAGATGCCACAAGTCCAGAAAATGCCAGAGCAGTTCAAGATCAAAGAAATATCTCCTCAGAACTCAGACCCAGAAGAAAGCAGACTCAGCTGGCCCAGAATTCTGACTGGTATATTTCAAGCAGGAAATGTTGGCTTTGGGAAACCTGAAAGTGGGAGATGGGTGGTGATGTGGGGCTGTGTCTTTTGGACTTTCTGAGCTTCCAGTTTATGCAGTTGAATACAAGTAATAAAAGAGGAAACTGTTAAGAAAGGTATGAATTCCCTTCTTCACATCATGTGAGTTGATTAAGAAACTGGTTTGAATGGTTTCACTCAGCCTTTCTCTCTTCTTTTCTTGCAAGGCTCTTTTAAACACTCAGAACAAGCTGAGGGCCCTGGTTCCCAATTTCACTTTCAATCTAGGATTCTCTGGGAAATTCTACCACACTGGTAAGATTTTTTGTTCTGTGTGAAGTTATCCTATTTCTTAGGAGCAAATTCATGCTGGATTCACATTTAATCATAGTTTGCTTAATCATCTTCTGAGTTGGCCAGTTTCAGGCAACTTTGAATGGGAGCTGCCCAGAGTTTGAAATATAACATAGGCAGCTATATAAATGTTTTTAAGTAAATAAGCCCGCTGATTCAAAAGGTAGCCATATTACTGCATAGTGAAAAGTAAGAGTGGCCTTTTGAAGACCAAATAAACAAAGAAATAACTGGTACAATTAGAATATTTACCCAAGATTTATTTTATCAGTCAGCTTCTTGCTTCTATTTATAGATTTCTTAACTAAATGTGCTTGGAGCTGACTCAGGGAACCCAGTTTTTGAGCCTAATGGCTTTGAACAAATAAATAGTTAGGTGCTTAATCTGCTGTGACACCAGCGGAAGGTTTTCTCTCTTTGAAAATAAAGGCCCTGTCACATCAGCCGACGGATGCAAAAAGTATGTAAAAAGGACACAGCGGACGAGAAAATGTTCCATCCGTTGTTATCCGCTCTCAAAAGTCCCCCAAATTTGCATAAACAGAGCGGACACCAACGGAAAGGAACAGACGGGGAGAGGACGTAGTCAGATATAAAGCGGATGCTCCACGGAAGCCTAGCGGATGAAAGTGGATGCATCACGGACGGCTAGCGGATGCCTAGCAGATGCAAAGCATTCACTGTGCATGCGGGGAGGATGCATTGCGTCAGCCCCGTGGATATAAAAGGATGCAGCTCGCAAGCAGGTCACCATTCAGAGGAAAGACCTGCTGCCAGACACATCTCCAGCCAACAACCATGGGGAAGAAGAGGAAGCGTGTGCCTACTCCTGCCAGCCCTGGCAAGAAGGACAGGGCCACCATCCCACCCCCTGGTGCTGACTCTGCTTCTGCTGGGGCTTCTGGTGCTGGGGCTTCTCCTGGGGCTTACTCTGCTGGTGCTGCTCCTGGTGCTGGTGCTGCTGGTGGTGCTTTTGCTGCTGCTGTTGTTGCTGCTGCTGCTGGTGGTGGTGTGGTGGACCAGCCCCCAGAACCTCAAAGCCCTTCTGATGAGGGCCCAAAAGGCCCTGCCAGAGGGAGGAAGAGGCAATCGCGCGATAGAGAGAGGAGACAGTACTCCATCAAAGAGGAACATGAGGATGAGGTGCTTGAATGGCTGAGGGAGAACAAGTACCTCTAGCGGAAGGGACACAGGCTCTATCGAGACACCAAGCGGAAGCAGGCGGCTTGGAGAGAGAAGGTGGAGAGCCTGGGCTACACTTCGGAGGTCCTCCTCGGGTGGTGGAAGCACATGCACACCTGGTACGGGAAGCTGCACTTGAAGAAGTCTGGCCAGGCCGCGGTCAAGCTCACCGACCGGGAGAACTATGTAATGGCCAAGTGCAGCTTCTTGGAGGGTGAGGTCCGCCACCGAGGAGCAGCCCCTCTGTCAACCCTCTCTCTCAGGCAGCCCACAGAGAGCCAGTCCTCTTCCGGGCAAGAGTCAGTTCCTGTGTCCAGGCAGGTATCTTTGGAGCGTGCCACGACGGAGACCCCCCCAACAGCTGTACTCCCTGTGGCGGAGCACGTGGAGGACCCCCTGACGCAGTTGGAGCAAGGAGAGGCCGCTGACACCAGAGACCAACCCACACCCACACCCAGCTCCACCTCCACAGAAAGCAGGCAGAGAGGCAGACTGGAGGGACAGAGCCACACTGTCCTGCTGAAGATCAAGGACACCATCAAAAGCAGTGTAGATCTCCTCTCTCAGCTGGTACACACCGACATACCATCCTCTAACAGAAAGCCCTTCCTCACCTACGTCAACCAGACCCTCATGGGCATGTCCGAATCCCAGTACCAGGTGATCAAGGAGAGGATCACAGCTCTTCTGCACAACCCTCCAGGCCTAGCTGAACCTGCTCCGACCCAGTCCAGGTCTGCTCCTCTACCCCAGGTGATGTCACAGCCCTTCCAAGGCTTTCCACAGGCCCTCACTACCAAGGCTACGGCTACCAGGAGTTCCAGCAGCACAGGCAGCCCTTCCCAGTCCAGGCACAGGTTCATCGTACGCCACCGATGCCACCGACGCCACAGATGCCACCGACGCCACAGATGCCACCGACGCCTCACCTCGCTCACCTGCAGACCAGACAGCCCCACTACACTCCTCCTTCCTCCACCCCACAGCCAAGCCCGGCCTCAGAACATCTGTCATCGGTCTTGGGACTGACACCCCATGTCAAGGAGGAAAGGGCTCTCAACATCACAGGACTGAGCCAGATCTCTGAGAGCTTCCTCCACACACCATCCCCTGTTGTCCTCTCGGGGCCAGGCACCCCAATGGCACCTCAGACCAGCACTCCAGCAGCAGCCACCTCCACAGCACCTGGACCCTTCACCCCTGAGACCATGGGCACGCCTCAGAGTGACTGAGAAGAGTGCCAGAGACTGGGTTGCTACCTGTTGACTTTATCTTTGCTTGGGACACTTTACTTGGGTCATTTTGCTTTTACAGTTTGTTATTAATAAAGTTTATCTTTGCTTCACACATTTGGTTCATTTATTTTAGTCAATAAGGTCTTGGTGGAAACTTAGAAATGGTTTAAGCCTTTGTATGCTTGTGGGATGGGTAAGGATAGCAGTGGAATGGACAGGGATACCTGTGGAATGGGTAATAGTTGTGGGATAGACAAACCTCCAGTGCAAGCATAGTGGGACAGTGTGGTCCACCCTCCCAGGTGCCACATCTATGGCTCTTTATTAACAATAACAATTTAATCATTCATCAACACATTTCAACATAAACACAACTCTTTATTAAATGCCCAATCAACATACATGGCACAATCTCATCAGTGTGATGAGACAGGCTGAAGGAAGCATCCATTAAGCATCTACCATCCTGTCTTGCCACTCCTCTGCTCCAGCTGGGGAGTTGCACCAGTGTTTCTGGAGGTTGCGCTGCTTCTTCCCTTCACGTGAAGCTCTGTTGGGGCCTTGCACATCCACAGTATTTATCAGGTTTCGCCCTTGCCTCCATTCCCTAGGCTCCATGTCCCCATTGCCTTGTTGGAGGTCCACAAGCCTGTTCTGCAAGACCGGGTAGCGGGTGCGCATGAGATTGTGCAGGATGCAGCAAGCTTCCACGATCCTCCTCATGGTCTCTGGGCGATGCTGCATGGTGGTGAGAAGTACCTGGAACCTGTTGGCCAGGATGCCAAAGGTGTTCTCCACCACCCGCCTTGCCCTGGACAGCCTGTAGTTGAAGATCCTCTCTTCACGGATGAGTTATCTTGAGTTGTAGGGCTTCATGAGGTAGGTTCTGAGGGAGAAGGCGTCACCCCCCACGATGAAGTAGGTCACATCTTGTGTGTCGTTGGGCAGGGGGTCTGGATCTGGGAAGCCCATGATGAGGTTGCGTTCCAGCCCCTCCTTGAGGTGACTGGCATTGTATACTTGGGCATCTGAAGATGAGCCGTTGCCTGAAGCATCAATGTACATAAACTTGTAGTCAGCATCGACCATGGCGAAGAGGATGATGCTGAAGAAGCCCTTGTAGTTGTGATAAGTGGACCCTGAGTTGGCTGGAGCTTTGCAGGCCACGTGCTTGCCATCTATGGCTCCAACAGTGTGGGGAAAGTTCCACCTCTGATACCACTGTTCTGCAACTTTCTTCCATCCTTCTTCAGTGGAGGGGCACTGGAGGAGCTCCTCCAGGTATTCTTCGATGATGGCCTGCACCACTTCTCTGATCACAATGCTGATGGTGTTGTGTGGCACCCTCCAGCCGTACTGCATGCTCCTGTACGTGGTCCCTGAGGCCAGGTTGCGCAGAGTCAGTGCCACCTTCAGCCCAGGGTCCAGGCTGGGCCGGAAGTTGGTGTTTGTCTTGGTCAACCTGGGTCTCAGCCGCTCCACAACTTAGTCAAACATGGCTGGCGGCATCCTCATGAAGTTCTGGAATGCACTAGGGTCTTCGTTCCTCAGCTCCACCATCAGCTTGTTATACAGTCCGTACTCGGCTCTTCTCACGATCCATCTTCGGACCCAGATACTTCTTGGACGCCTCCTTTTCTTCCTGTAGAACAGGTGAAAGAGCCTGTAGAGGGCTTTGCACTGTTGTAGAACGATGGCGGCTACCAAAAGGAGTGTGCGATGATCCATGGTGGAGATGACTGGATGCTGTGGAAGAGCAAGAGCAAGATGAAGGCTGAAGAGGTCTGCACAGCAGGGCTGCTGGACTGAAAGTGAGATCCAGGTGATTTCTCCCCTTTTTTATAGGAAATATAGGTTTTCCGCTAGGTGTCCTTTTGCATCCTCTAGACATCTTGCAGACATCCTAAATATCCAAGATACATCCCCTATACGAACATTTTTTTCCGTTTTAATGCTTTCTATGCGAGCTGCATCTGCTTTCATCCTTTCTACGTCCGTGCTACTCACGCTGCGTGTCCGTTCCGCGTCCTTTTCGCTTGCTCCCTGTGTCCGTTTTCCGCTGGAGCGGATGTGAGTTGCGTGGATGCCTAGCAGATATAGCGGACGCGTAACGGATGACGACGGATGTATAACGGATGTTCCCCGTATGCGTAGCGGATGTAGAATGGACGCGTTGGATACTTTATCCACTCAAAAAGTTTTGTGCAGCTCAAAACTTTTTGAGCAGATGAAATCTCAGTAAACGGATGCTGGACGGATAGAGAGTATGAAAAACGGACGCAGTGAGTACAGAACGGATGCATCACATTAACCAACGGATGGCAAGTGTTTCTCTCTGTTTTACATCCTCTTTCCATCCGTTGGTGCTGTGTGACAAGGGCTTAACTACTGAAGGAGCTTCCACTCTCAGTGAAGACCTTATTAGGAGACAAAGTAAATAGCTGGCGTTTTTCTCTTCAAATCTGCTGTGTAGTAGTGTAAAGGATGTTCTGTCTTGTTGGAAGTATTTTTGCTCAATAATAACCCAGCAACCCTTGCTTAGTCCTTTTGCTATATGCTTCCAGGTACAGATGAGGAAGATGAAGGAGATGATATGCTGTTGAAGAACAGGAAGGAATTCTGGTGGTTTCCTCATATGTGGAGTCACATGCAGCCACATCTCTTTCACAATGTTACTGTGTTGGCAGAGCAAATGAAACTCAACAAGCAGTTTGCTTTGGTAAGGGACAACTTTCTGGAATGTTTCAATCTGCTACAAGTTTTTTCCGACCACTGCTGAGTGCTAAGATAAGGATGTAAAGATAATAGTACAGTCTGTAGTAGGAGTGAGTTTGCAGAAAGTGTTTAAAAAACAAGTGCCATTTGTGACATAGAAAAACAGAACTGACAGAAAGTATGAAATTTCTTGCAATTCTAAGTGTTGTTCTTCCTAATTCCTGCTTCATACTTTCCAGTTCCGTTAATATTTCAAATTCAAAGTGTAACCTTGCAATTTGATCCTGTATGATTCTTGATTGATTGCTTGATTTCACATCTGACCTGGAACCTGCACCCTCTCTCATATCTTCTGTATGTTAGAAAAATTTGCAAATGACAAATGGAACTGATTTGTACTGATCTGTCCATCCTACTTAATGACTCTATAGCAAGCAAACAAGTTTTGCTTTGTTATCTGTATACTCCTTGTCTTGCTCCATAGCCACCTGCCCTTCTCTTCCCTCTTGCTAAATTGCTAACAGTGAATGTAGAACTTTAAATTTTGTTTGTTTTGACCCCAGGAACATGGGATTCCCACAGATATGGGCTATGCAGTAGCTCCCCACCACTCAGGGGTTTACCCGGTCCACGCCCAACTCTATGAAGCATGGAAAACTGTTTGGGATATTCAGGTGACCAGCACAGAGGAATATCCTCATCTCCGACCTGCCCGATATCGACGAGGGTTCAACCATAACGGAATCATGGTAAGACGCTGAGCCCTATTAACTATCTAGAGGAGGAAAGAAGTGCGACCAATTCTGGAGTGCTTTTCTCATTGTTGGAAATCAACTTTCTCAAGTTCTCTAAATTGAAGAAATGGTTGTCAAAAATGAATCATCTTGTTCTCCGTAAACAATATTGGGTGATGAACACCATGTACGTTATAAGTCATAATTCCATTATTTTCTGTTGAAGCAGGGAAGTAATTCTTTTTGACTTAAAACATCTCTAGTCTTAAATCGTAAGAGTCATCCAGACGAAGTTGGGTAGTTAATTAACAGGTTTTGGAGAACCAAAAGATTTTAAAAAGGGTGATAGCGTTGGTACAAGAGGCAGGGAGAATTGAACATAATCAGTGACCACAGAGAATACACCAGGTCAGGCAATGGAACACAAGGTACTAGAATAAAACTTGTCTCCATAGAGATACCCACACAAATACATCTTATTTCTGGTCCAACTCATTGTGTGATCATAATTCTATACAATGAATAAAAATTATTTTGAAAAGGAGCTATTTCATCTCTAGCCTTTTGAAAAATATGAAAATAGAAAGACAATTCTTGGCAGTATCACTGTCAATCTCCATTCTACCCCTGTTGAAGTTTTCATAGGACTTTAGGAATCTCAGCTGAAGACCAGGACATCTGATGTGGAGGAAATGAATTCTGCCCATCTGTTGGTCTCAGCCTTTCCCCTCAGCCTCTGAACCAGCACTTTGTTTTAATATTTCTCCTCCTCCTCTCTGGTTTATCCAGGTGTTGCCTCGCCAGACTTGTGGTCTTTTTACTCACACTATATTCTACAATGAGTATCCTGGTGGCTCCAAGGAATTAGACAAGAGCATTCGTGGTGGAGAACTTTTCCTGACAATGCTCCTGAACCCAGTAAGTATAAGAATACGAAGGTCTTCATTCATTTGGTGGACTTTCTCTTTTTTTCTTTTCTGTATTTGCAGATCACTAAATAAATGTTAATTGATGTGGGGACTACTAATTTAAATATCCCTTCCTTAATATTAAACAGAGAAATAACTCCAGCAGAGTTTTAAAAAGTGATACAAAAGCAGAAAAATAATAAAACACCAGGACCAGACAGTTTTCCCAGTGAACTATATAAAAATATGTACGAACTATTTGAACCAATACTATTAGAGGTATATAATGAGACGCTATTAGAAGCTAGATTACCAAAGTCCTAGTCTGAGGCATATGTCACTTTGATTCTGAAGGAAGGTACTGATGAACAAATGATTTCAAATTATAGACCAATTTCACAATTAAACATAGATTATAAAATATTTATGACAATTTTGGCAGAGAGAATGAAAGTGAGATTATATGTTCGGACCACAACGGCTTTCTGCCAAATAGACAAATTAGAAACAACATCAGAATAGTGTTAAATACAAACGAATACTACGAAGCACAGCCCGAAAAGCAAGCAGCATTAATTTTTTTGGATGCATAAAAGGCCTTCGACAATCTTAATTGGAAGTTTATGCTACAGCAAATAATAAGAATGAATTTCAGTACTAACATAGTAAAAATACTACAAGCCATATACTCTACCAAAACAGCAAGCGTGTTACTGAATGGAGATTGTACAGATGAGTTTAAGATAGGCAAAGGAGTGAGACAAGGGTGCCCACTATCACCTCTGCTGTTTATTTTATCCTTAGAAGTGTTACTTGCCACAATCAGACAAAAATTAAGAATAAAAAGGATCAAAATCAGAAACGAAGAGTACAAGGTCCAAGCATTTGCAGACAACCTTGTATTCTTAGTGGAAGAACCAATAAAAAAATAGACAAGTACTACTTCAAGAAATAGAAAAATTCGGAGAAGTTGCAGGATTGAAAATAAATAAAAACAAAACTAGAATGATAATTAAAAATTGCACTGCAAAACAAAAAATAGGTTCCGGTGGCAAGGCAAGGACGAACAGAGGTGCAGAAGCCCGTTCATGGTTTCAGTCAAACTCTTTTTGCGGTTGGTGCAATCCTTTGAGGGTGCTCGAGTCCTGGAGAGATTTGTGCCGGTGTGGGGGAGACTTGGGCTGCAGTGTGGGGAAGGCAACCCTCCTGCAGCGAAGAGGAGCCCTCCAGAGCCCAACGAGCAAGAAACAGCCTCCTATCAATGGCGGCTCCGAAGTCCGGACTGCCACCGATGTAAAAAAGTGAGTAAGTAACAGTTTGCGAGATCGTTGGGGAAGAGTGTGGTAGAGGAAATTAGTGATGGAAAGGAAGATTGGAAAAGTTATAGACTTTTGCAAGGCTGTTACAAGTGTCTGTCTGAAGCCTGAAAGGAAAACAGCTAAAAAGCGGAGGTGAGACAAGTGAAAGTGAAAAGGTTTGGCAGACAGAAGAGAAAGTGTGGACAATAACAAGTAAAAAGGGAAGTTTATGAGGTCGGGAAACTATCGGCTAGAAAGAGCCTGGAAGTTGTGGAGGACTCGGAATATTCCATCTGATTTTATTTCTGATAGACTTTATTAAATCGGAGATGGGAAGAGAATCGAAGCTGATGGAAAAGAGACAGCGTGGCGCCATATGCGATATTTAGTAACCCTGAAGTTATCAACAATATATCTGATATAAACCACTTAATAAACCTTTAGGAGAACATTAATCTGAGGAGGTGGTTGTATTTAAAGGAAATCAGGAAAATTGAACTTAGGAACATTAACATAAAAAGCAAAATTGGAAGCTTTGGAAGATACCGCTTAATTGCAGTTATTATTTAGCACTTTTTACCTCCCCGTTTCTGGTGCGTTTGAAGTGAAAGCTCTTACATTTGGAGACGGAAAACTAAAAACTTACTTCAAAATCCTTCTTTCCCCTTATCCTATTCCCTCTTCTCTGTATACATTTGCTCAATTTTTTCTTCTTTTTCACTTACTTTTTGATGTTATAATGAACTATCTCCTTCTTTATTCTTTTTTAATAACGATTATAAATGTGTATATTGAGGAAAGGAATATTGATTGTTATATTAGATTGTTAAATAATTGAATTAATTGATTTAATTAACTCATTAATAATAGTGATAGTAATACTTTGACTAGATATATAGGGAAAATAATAAGAACATTAAGAATTATTTAATTGATAAGTATTTTATATTTCAATATTACAATTTATTGTGTGACCACAATTAATCTACTCGGGATGAAAGTAATATTGTTTGTGTTTAAGAATATTTAATATTTAAGATAAGGTTAAATAAATACACATATATATTTATAATATTTAAATATAGTTGGATTTGATATAATATTTATTATATATATATTTATCATATGAAGTGCTGTATAGAGGTCAAGCACAGACCCTACAAAATAATATATGTGATTTAGAATTTGGATCTAAAATAATATATATACTCCAGCAACCAGTTAAGAACACAGCTATCCAGCAGATAGATAGATTAAGTAATTAGATACTGGTCAATCCTAATTTCGGCGTTATAACACTGAATGTTAATCTGGGATAATATAATTAACATAGTTCAACAACAGAAACAAATCTTAAAAGAAATGACTTCCACAACTACTACAGCTTTGAAAACTGGAAGAAAAGCCACCCCGAAGCAACAGCTTCGCCCATGGTACAAAAAAACATAGAAGAAACACTACCAGTGGAGAAACAAGCCAATGTCTCTCATGCCAACATTCAATCAATTTTGCTGACCTTGCAGGAATCGGTGATGAAGCTGCAAGAAACAATGATGAAAAACCATAACGAGACAAGAGCAGATATCAACGAACGAAAAGAGAAAATTAAAAGCAGAAATGAAAGCAGACATCTCTAAAGTAGAGGACAAAATTGGAATATTACAGCAGGCCTTGGAGAAAAATGAAGTAACAATATAAAAGAAGTAGAGAAAAGGACTGAACAAACTAAAAGGAAACTAGAAAGGGTAGATGAAGAATTAAAGAATGCGACAAGGATGTTGTCACCTAATATAAGTCACCTAATAGCTATTAATTCACCTAGCAGCTATTTGGGTTATATATAAGTCACCTAACAGCTATTTGGCTTAGAAATATATAAACCAGGATAAACATTTTAAAACTGTGTCTTTAAGAAAATGCAAAACTGTAATTAGGTGTGGTTTCTCAAACGGCCATAAGATGGAGCCAGAAACCTGGGTTGTTTAGTCTGAGTCTCAGAAGAGAGTGTGAGTGTATCTTTGTTTCCTTCTGTTGGAAAGTATTGCCGTTGCTCCATTTTCTTCTAATTGATTGATATTACTGGATTTAATGTAAGTCTGTTACTGAACTGTTTTTTGACACTGGATTTTGATATTTGGATTATCCCTGGATTGAAAACTAACTGATTTGCTCGTGAATGGCTTTGGACTGTGATTGGACTTTGCTTAAACTTTCTGAAAGTAAAAACCTACATTTACTGTGCAGTGTATCTGTGTACTGTGGGTGTATTATTCAAACACTTCTCTCAAAATACGTCTCCCTGTATGCGCTCATTCTCCTAACGGGGAATTACCACAACAAAGGGATGAGATGGACAAGGCGGCTACATACTTGAGATTCCAAAATGTAAAGGAATCCAAGGAAGAAGACTTGGAGCAACTAATGGCGGAAATACTGGCTGGATTATTGGAAAAGGATAAAGATGACATCCTAAGGGAGTTTGATGAAGTTTATAGGGTCAGCATTAATTATGCGAGACACCACAAATGCCCAAAAGAAGTCCTTCTTCTCGATTTGCAAGAAGGAGTGTCCGCGATATCATATTTAGGATGTCCAGAGATGGAACAATCACGTACAAAAGGTAAAGATTCTTAAGCAAATACTAAGAAGAGTAAGAGAACAAAGGCGAGATGACAAATTTTTAGCAGCTTATTTAAATCAGAAAAGAACCACATTTAAATGGTTAATTCCAGAAGGGATGTTAGTTTCTTGGAAAGAAAGGAAAATTAAAATAGATTCCATGGAAAAGGCTCAGGAATTCTATGAGCAGCTGGTAGGTCCGGAAGACCAGAGCAGTAAGGAGGAACTGGAAACAAATTCCCAGGAAGATCAGGGTTATCACAGAAATAAAGACGGAACTTTAGGAAATCAAGGGAACACTCATTTACATCAGGAGAGAGAAAAAACTATACATCTTTAAGCATAAGGAGAGTTCGGAGTCATTACAAGACAAGAGTGAAACAGAATTAATTAAATGGAAGAAGAAAGGAAACTACTATCAATTAAAATAAATGGTTTAAATTCGATGATAAAAAGGAAAAGGATATTAGCTAAACTAATCAAACAAAATGCTGATATAATATGCCTACAAGAAACTCATATAAGGAAAATAGATGAAAAGTACCTAGAATGCCTGAAATTAGGGAAGCTATTTATCGTACCAGCAGACATGGGAAAACAGAAAGGGATTGCAATATATGTTAAAGAGGATTTGAAAGCAGATTTAATATGGGTAGACTCTGAGGGAAGAACTTTGGTTTTGCAGATCTGCATTAATGCTATTTCAATTCTCTTAGTGGTAATTTATGCCCCGAATGAAGATCAGAAAGAGTTTTTTAAGCATCTTTATCGAAAAATAATAGGATTGGAAAAAAGAAACATTTGTATCATAGGAGACTTCAACTCTATTGCTGATTATCAAAAAGACCATAGTAATGGGGGCGGGAAATAAAAAGGGGAAAAGAGAGCTTCCTAAGATATGTAGGGAAATGATGAAGGACTTAAATTTGGTTGATATATGGAGAAGATTACATCCCGAGAAAAAACAATTTACATTCTACTCAAATATGCATCAAATATGGACACGAATTGACATGGCATGGATGAATGGGGAAATAGCAAATGAGATAAAAGGAATTGAAATTTTACCTAATGAATGGGCAGATCATAATCCAATTCAGATAATATGGAAGGGTAGGGAGAAACCAAAGAAAAGATTGATGTTAAATACTCAATTAATAAGATAAAAAGAATATACTAATAAACTCGAGGAATTAAATTATTTTTTAAAGGAAAATGATAATGGAGTAATTACAAAACAAAACATTTGGGATACAATGAAGGCAATAATAAGAGGTATAACAATCTCTTATAATGCCAAGAGGAATAAGGAAAAATATGCCCGGCAAAATAAATTACAACAACGAATTAAGGAATTAGAAACTCAATTACAGAATACCCCAAAGGATTCAGAAGTACAAAATCAGATAACAGTAGCTAAACATAAATTGAATTTAATTGAACAAGAGAAAATGATTATAAATTTGAATACGACTAGACAAATCTATTTTGAGCATGCTAATAAGCCAGGAAGATGGCTATCTTATAAACTAAAAAAAAGGAAAGAAAAGAGATTGATATACCAGCTAATAGATGAAAAGGGGGATATACAACAGGAGGTAGAACAGAAAAAAGAAATTGACCAGAAATACTTTAAAAGTTATATAAAAAGGAAAAAGTTAATGAGGATAGAAAAAGAAACTATTTAGATGAAATGAAGGATAAAGCAATTGGGGAAAAAATGGTATAAACAGAGAAATTACTTGGTTTGAATTGAAATCAGCAATAGAGAACCAGAAAAACAAAAAATCCCCGGGGACCAGATGGGATTCCAGGGGAGCTGTACAAGGCAATTGCAGAACAAATTGGACCTCTTATGGTGGAAGTTTTTAATGATGTCTTATTGGCAGCCAGGATGCCGGACTCAGAGGGGAGCATTGATTTCGCTGATCCCAAAGGAGGAATTGGATCTTCGATATATAAACAATTATAGGCCAATTTCACTGTTAAACATTGACTACAAAATATTCACCTCCATTATTGCAAGTAAACTAAAAAAAATGTTAAACGTGTATATACGTGAAGATCAAAATGGATTTCTCCTGACCAGACAGATTAGGAACAACTTAAGAATAGCATTGGATGTCTCAGAATTTTATGAAGCCCACCCCGAAAAACAAACTGCGCTTACATTTTTAGATGCAGAGAAGGCCTTCGACAATTTAAATTGGCAATTTTTAATTCAAAAAATCTAGGCACTAAATTTGAAAATATTATAACATCTATTTATGATGCACAACAGGCTAATATAATAAACGGGGAATATACCCGCCCAATAAAAATAGAAAAAGGAGTTAGACAAGGCTGCCCACTCTCACCCCTGCTCTTCATACTATCATTAGAAACATTATTAATGCGAATTAGACAGAACCCAGAGATAAAAGGATTAAAGGTTAAGAAAGAAGAATACAAGTTGCAAGCGTTTGCTGATGATATGATTTTTTTCATTGAGGAACCAATAGAAAGAGGACAAAATTGATGAATGAATTAGAACAATTTGGAGCGGTAGCAGGACTCAAAATTAATAGGAAGAAAACAAAATTAATGACTAAAAATCTATCAGAAAAACAGAAAAAAGAATTAGAAGAAGTATGGGAATACAAGTGATAAAGAAAGTTAAATACTTAGGAATATGGTTGACAGCACATTGCAAGACACTTAAGGAAAATAATTATGATAAATTGATGCAACAGGTAAAGAAGGATCTAGAAACATGGGGTAGGCTGCAACTTTCATTATTAGGCAGGATCCCTGCCATTAAAATGAATATTCTTCCAAAATTTCTATATTTATTCCAGATGATCCCAATCAAAATACACAATTTTTTTTTGAAGAACTTAATAAAATAACTGTTAAATTTATTTGGCAAGGGAAAAAACCTAGAATAAATTTAAAGGCAATGCAGGATATGAAGAGCAGGGGAGGGTAGACACTTCCAAATTGGGAGTTGTATTATATCGCTGCCTCTCTAGTATGATTAAAGGAATGGGTGAATTTAAACAACAAGAGAATATTATTTTTAGAAGGCTATGATTTGCAGAGGGGGTGGCATGCTTTTTTATGGGATATAGAGAAAGTTAGTCAGAAATATTTCCATAGACATCTAATTAGAGACTCATTATTAACTAATTAGAAAAAAATATGGAAAAAACACCATTTAAAAGTACCAATTTGGATTTTAATAATGGAGTCGATCATTCACCCAAACAATCTGGATATCACTAAAATGATTAAATATAAGGATTTATTGGATACACAAGGAAATCTAAAATCACGGCAAGAACTTCAAGAGCAGGGATTAAAAATTGATCAGTGGGCATACCTTCAAATTCAAAGCAGATGTAAACAGGATAGGAAAGAATTCAGAATTAACAACAAACAAGCTGGAGCCAAGCTGCACTAAAAGCCTCCAACACAAGAACAGAGTGTTGCCAGCCAATCAAAGCCACAAAACAGACAGAAGAAACCAGGAACACCAATCAATCAAACTCCAAGTCCAATGAACACAGGTCCAGGCTCCCAACCAATCAAAATGGACCAGCCTCAAATTTAAAACCAGGAGCTGTAAGACCCATATCCATACAGAAGCCTGATGATGGCAGATGAGATTCTGCTGAAACGTTGCTACAACTTTAACAGAACTACAATGACGTGGGATAATGCCCGAAGGAAGCTAAACAGCACACATGTAAGTACCCGCGAAAACCTAAGAAAACATATATATATATATATATATATATATATATATATATATATATATATACACATACATACATACATACATACATACATACATACATACATACAATACATATATATATATTGGGGGGAGGGGGAAAGAGAGATAAAAAGGCATCACCCATTGTAGTCACAACGGATAGAAATACTTGTTTTACATGTGATAATTGCACTTGAGTGTTCAGATGTTAAGATACCATTCATTGTTAAATTGTCTATTGTGTTGCTCATAGTATCTGGCACTCATAACTACAATTGTCTGAATTGTGAAAATTGACCAAAAAATTACAGAGTTATTACTGCAAGATCAAACATGAGCAGCTAGTAAACTTTGTCAAGTTCTGAACAATAATTATGGTGTGCAGAAGTCCGTTGGTAACTCCAGTACTAATTGTTCTAGGTCTGATTTTCTCATAATTTGAAGTATTGTATTTATGTTTTATTGGGACTAAACAAAACCAGGTTCAAAGTTAATTGTGTAATATGGACATGCCAGTAAGTTTAAGTGACGGGACCTTTCCTGGTCACACCTCCCAGACTATGGAAAATATGGAGAACACCAGTCTTAACAATACTGTAATTGGAACTAAGTTCCAGTTATACTTTTTTAGACTGATTAGGATTAATTTATAAATAAAAAACTTGGGTATGTCTTTCTATGAGATTTGGGGAGTCAGGGGGAAAAGAAATGCAGGGGCCATATTTCTAGAAAACTAAAGGTATTTTGTTGGGTTATGACCCCCCCTCCCAATGGAGACTAGACTTTCAGTAAGCATGCACTTGTCATGACAGTAAAAGGAGACTCCCAAGTTTCTTGCTCTTGAAATCTAATTAAAAAATAAAAAGGACTACATAAATAAATAGCTCTACATTCAACAGATTGAGAGGTATGATGGCTTTCTTTTCAGGAGAAAATAATTAAATGGAACTGATGAATTAATTAAAACCCTCTTAAGAAATTATGGGACATAGGAATTATTTATATTAATATCCTTTGTGGGAAGGATGACTATATATGTCAAATCTAAACAAATGAAAGAACAAAAACTTTAGGATCATGGACATTGTATACTTTGCAACTGCAGAAAGCAGATGATGGGACCCAAGAGTATTTGTTTGTTGATACTAATGAAACCTTCCATTTCCTTCCTTCCTTGTAGATCAGCATCTTCATGACCCACTTGTCCAATTACGGCAATGACCGCCTTGGGCTCTACACTTTTGAAAGCCTTGTCAAATTTGTGCAGTGCTGGACCAATCTTCGTATTCAGACTTTGCCTCCCATCCAGCTGGCTAAAAAGTATTTTGAAATATTTTCAGAGGAAAAGAACCCTCTGTGGCAGGTGAGGAAGCATTTGCCAACAATGCCTAAGATAGGTTCCCACACTTCAGCTGAAGATTTGATTTGACCTTGATACAAAAGTAGAAAGTTCAGCATTTAATGAATCTTTATTATCTGCTGCAGGAGAAAGGTTCCTGCATTTCATTTTCCTTTTGATTTCTTTGGAATTAACTGGGAATATGGAAAGTTATGGCTGTTTCTGGACATTCTGAGAGAAGTTTGACATTTTTGAATTGACTCTGATTCCATTTTCAGCACATACTTTCACTGTTTAAGTTCATTGGTGAATCCAACAAATTTTTCAATGGCAGGTCCTGTTTTCAATGTTGTCTGGGTGGATAATCTAGCTTTAGACTCCCAAATGAGGCTGTCATTTTGAAAAAATAATATTCATAAGTAGGTCTCAGGATTATAGAATTGGGAACTGCTGTACAAACATCGGGGACAGCTCTCTTTTGACAAGCAGGTTTTAGTGACAAATAAAAACAAAGTCAACAGAGGCATTCCTGATTGGCAGCCTCAGCACATATTTGACCTTCCTCTTAGCCAGAAAGATAACCTTAAAACCAGTTTTTGTTTTTCTTCGTGCACCAGTCCAGATTATACATTAACTGGTAAGTACATCATGGCATCTCTATCAATCCTTGAAAGAGGAATGTGGAGATGATTATTAGCATACCTATTCAACTATCTTAAGAAATTCAACTGGAGAGTTCACCTGGGTGAGCAGTATTTCAGTGACGTCCAGCTTTCTTTTATTCCTGGAAACTGCCTCTGATAATATGCAATTAAGCAGTCCTTTGGTAGAATAGATAATAAAGGAATTGGAGTCTTTGAATATCAGTTGCTCCCATTAAACTGGCTATAAAAGTTATGCTATGCCAAGAATCCAGCTAGACCAACCTTCAATTAACATAAGTTCACCTGCCTTAGCTATTTCAAATTCTTGCAATACTACCAGATTAACATCCCCTTTCCTCCAAATCAAAGAATATAAGAGAGAGAGTGTCCAGCAGGAATGGGTATCAAGATGAACAAATGATCTGTTGTTGAATGCTAACCCTTACAATTTCCTGCTGTTCAACCAAAATCCCCCCTACCCCAAAAGTATCCAAAATTGGAGCCCACAATTTTTTATTCTATCTTTTGGAACAACTCTGAATAATCTTCAGGGTTGAAGATGTCTTGAAGATGTCTATCAGGTGTCTCCCAAACTAAAGATATCCATAGCACCAACTGTTCCTCATAGCCTTTTCTATTTACAAGCCCCTTGTCATCTTGGTGGCTCTCATCTGAACATGTTCTAATGTCAGTGTCCTTCCTAAAATGTGATGCTCAAAACCAAGCATATACTAGGGCAATAAGACCAATGCAGAAAAGATTGGAAAAATTACTTCTCTTGAATTTCCTATTAGGAAAAGAGCAAAAATCAAGCAAACAAAATTTCAAAATAAGCACAGATTTCAAAAGATAAACTTTTCAAAATACTTTTTATATTTTGATACTATAAATGTTTTCATAATATTATGAAAAAAGTAATGTGATTAAATGGCTTTGTTCCAAGACTCAGTATTCTTGTAGACCAGTCATCCAGTATCACTGTAGTACATTCCGAATGGTAGAACGCATCTTAGATTAGGGACCTTCTCATACAATTTAGTTGCCTAATGGATATAAAGTCATGTATTTCTGACATCATCTCATATTTGATCTCTTTCTTGACATAGAACCCTTGTGATGACAAGCGGCATAAGGATATCTGGTCAAAAGAGAAGACATGTGACCGGCTTCCCAAGTTCCTTATTATTGGTCCTCAAAAAACTGGTAATGTTTATCCCCAATGGCATTTTTCATCATGCTTATAGAAATTTGATATTTGTATAATGCATTGTGAGTCTCCATTTTGTGATTTCATTCTTCATCTGTCAGCATAGTGCCCCTTAAAGTCCAGGTAGAAAAGTTATGGCCTTCTGAATGCCACCAAACTCTGCCTTCTCATATCCCTCACTGCTGTCCATGTAGACTGGGGCACTTGTAGTTCAGCAGCCTCATGACTGCTCTCATGACCCCTCTGCTGATTAAAGTTCAGTGAGGATTTGATCATGAAGAGAAGGGCAATTAGTCTTGAGGGGCAAACCTATACTGAGATTCCCTATTCCTTTCAGACCTGTCAAACTGAGATAAGACAGATCTGTAACTCAATAAATTTGGGGATGAATCAATGTACAAAAAGAAGTTTAAACTGGAAAGTATTGTCCACCACTCCAGCATATTGGATGTGAAAAAAAATACAAGTATTCCTTGACTTACAATCATTTGTTTAGTGATTGTTGTTCGAAGTTACAACAGCACTAAAAAAAGTGGCTTATGATTAAAACTTATGTGATCAAAATTTGGGTGCACTTGGCATAGATTTATGGCAGCTACACTGTCCTGGGGTCATGTGATCGTCATTTGTAATCTTCTCAGTTGACTTACAATAAGCACAATCAATGGGGTGAGCCAGGTTTGCATAATGACTGCACGATTCACTTAAAAACTTCAGTAATTTGTCAGCATTCCAGCAAACCTCCATTCCAATCAGTAACTCCATGACAGACATAATTCAAACGTACCTTTATTTGGATAGTAAACGGGCACATCTGGAATCCCAATTCCCGAACGTTTTCGGGCTTCCTTGCAATATTTGAAACTACAAATCCATCCCCCCTTAGCTGTCATCACATCACATGGCCACATGATTGTACCATTCGTCCTAAAGTAAGATCTTTATTTCATTCTGCACCATACTCAATGACCTTGAAGTAAAAAACAAATTTTATTTTGTCTACTCAGAGCTGTGATGGCAAACGTATGACATGGGTGCCACAAGTGGCACGCAGATCCCTTTGTGCTGGCAAGTGAGGCACAGGCAAACTTAGCTCACTGCGCATGTACGTGCCTCACAGTTGATTTTTTTTTTTTTTTGGTTGGCTTGAGGCCTTCCTGTAATACCGGACGTGATGAAACGGGCCTATAATTCGGCCCAAAAAGAAACTTTTCCCAAGCTTCTGCAAGGCCGAAAAAGGCTTCAAACCAGCCGAACAATCAGCTGGGAGGCGCAGTACAGATAAGGGGATGGCAGGAGGGGTGGGATTGCGCGTGCATGCACAGGGGGCGTAGGGTGGGGGGTGCATTACATTCTAGGTGCTGGCACGCGAGTGCATGCACGCTGGTGCACGTGCAATTTTTGGCCCAGAAGCACCAAAAGGCTAGCCATTACTGACTTAGAGCTACTCAATAGTATTGGCCAACTCAGGCTTGTGGCAGCATCGAATCTCAATATGGCTTCCAAAGCTGACATAATTCACTTCACAACTCTGGCAAAAAATATTATAAAATGGGGTTCAACTCACTTAACAACTACTTGCTTAATTTGGAAATTTTAGGTCCAGTTGTTATCTTAGGTCAAGGATTGCCTATATTTGGAACCAGCAGATATTTCAGTTATTTATGGCTGAAGTAAACCCAACATAACATTGATGAAGCTTTTGCTTTCCTCTTATTTCTCTGTTGCAGGCACAACTGCTGTGCATTTCTTTCTCTCCATGCACCCAGCTGTGACTAGCAATTTCCCAAACCCATCCACCTTTGAAGAGATCCAGTTCTTTAATGGACCCAACTATCACAAAGGAATTGATTGGTACGTGCTGAGATTCCTATTGAATTGGTCTCCGAGAGCCTCTGAGCTTGGACTTTCTAACCCTGGTCAAAAAATTAGGCCAAGATTCTCCACATCCTGTTGCATTTCCATGATTCTCCCTTGCACTAGCAGCTTATTCTTGTTCCAGCATCCAGCCACTTGTATAAAACAATGTTAACTTCAAATGTTAAATAACACTGCTAACTTTTAATTATTCCAAGGATGCTTGTATTGCTTGCTGATTTGCCTTCAACCAATAAAAAATAGTTTTATTAAACTATTATTAAACTAAAATGAAAATTAAAATGGGGAAAATGGGGAAAGGAAAAGAGAAAATAAAGAACTGTAGGGGAAAGGGGAAAAAAAAGAAAGCCTTGATTCTTTTTAGTGCAGTGGAATAAAATAATAGCATCACATCCTTACTTTCACATATTTAATATGCACTAGCCATTTCTATAATCACAAACTTATCTAATCAGCAAAGTTTCATTTTTTTTTCCGTCTCAAGCACAAAAATTCAGTCGTGGCTACCAAGTAGAAACAAAGTTGGATGTATTCTTTTCTTTGATTAGAGCAGTTCATGTAGTACATGCATTGATCCTTTCATAAAGCAATGACTAGATTGGTATTTCTCAACCTTGATGACTTTTAGATGTGTGGATTTCAGTTCCTAGAATTTTCCCAGCCAGATTGAGAAACACTGGAGTAATTGATGAAGGCAGTTTTCAGAGGGGATAGTGTTTGTATCATTGAAGTGTCCCATAAGACAGACTTCATTTGCATCCCAGGTGGAATCAGAACATGGCCTATCCAGCATGAGGCTCCTGCCAGAATGATGCAAATGTTTGTGTGTACTCTGTCAGTGCCTGCAAGCTTCTTGTGTATAGTAAGAAACCAGGAATTTCTCAATTCTAATTAAACCCATCCCCATTATTATTATTCCCTTATTTTTTTTTCTGATTTCCTCAACTTGACAGGTACATGGAATTCTTCCCCATCCCTTCTAATGCCAGCACAGACTTCATGTTTGAGAAAAGTGCCAATTATTTTGATGCTGAGATAGTCCCCAAAAGAAGTGCGGCTCTTCTTCCGCAGGCCAAAATCATTGCTGTCCTTATCAACCCCGCTGACCGAGCCTACTCTTGGTATCAGGTAACACAGAAAGGCCAGGCTGCCTAAGTGACATTTTACATATTATCTGCCTTTTGAATTGGGGAAAGCAGAATTTTATGCTCTTCATTTACTTTTCACCCTTGCAGCACCAACGTGCTCACAATGACCCTGTGGCCCTTAACTACACCTTTTACCAGACCATTTCTGCTGGACCCCAAGCCCCTCAAGAGCTGCACAATCTACAGAGTCGCTGTCTGAATCCTGGATTATATTCAACACATCTGGAGAGATGGTTAACATATTTTCCATCAGGACAGGTACAACAGTTCTTTTTTCCAAGATCTAGCTTATGTTTGAACATAATTTAAGTGAACCTTAAAACAGATTCTGAGCAACCTTTTCAAAATGTATTAACTTTCATTTGCACAAGCAAACCAGGATTTTTCTTGAATATCTCTTTGTGTGTGAGAGAGACTAACAAAAGATCTCTCTCACCAAGAGATACTCAAGAAGAATAAAAACTACTAAGATAGCACACTGTTAAAAACTTGCTGGCTTTCTAAGTTTCAGAGATGAGTGGACCCAAAGTGGAAAGAAACTTTGAAGAAGCAGCTTCTTGAATTTTTGAGCTTCGTCATTAATGCAAACTCTGGTTATAGAAAATTCTGTCCCCTGTCTTTCCAGCTGAATCATTGTATTAATAAGACAAAGGAATTTCTCAATCACCTCCTTCAAGAAGGGGAAAGTGTAATAGTCTGGTAACCAGATATAACTAGGAAGTGTCTGCTATGTCTGTCCAGCTGTATAATGTTGACTCTTCACTCAGGTAATATCATTAACGTGATACGCATGATACAGAAATACTCTACAAGTCTCTGGGGAGATTTTGTGTATATGCTACAGAGAGAACGTTGTCAGACTTTTTGAACTATCCATAATCCAGGTCACAGTCTGGCAGGATTACAGATTGTACTAAAGGTTCCTTTTATTGATGCAAAGGTGGGTTAGATTTACCAAGAACTTTGGTCATGTCTCCTTCCATTTAGATTCTGATAGTTGATGGGCAGGAGCTTCGATACAGCCCCTCTTCTATTATGGAGAACATTCAACGGTTTCTGGGAATTACACCACCTCTCAACTACACACAAGCACTAAAGTAAGGATTCTCCATTTGCATGAAGGCTCTTTTGTCTTGAAATCTTTGTAAAAAGGTATACATATGGGTGAAAGCTGCTTGTAAGCTTTTTTCCCTGTATTAGGACTTGATTTAAACACAGCACTTCTAAGCCAACAAATGAGGAAGTGGTCAGGCAATCCCTCCCCTTCCTTTCTCTGGCTTCCTAGAATTTCTAGTTTGTTTTATCACATAATGAGAAACGGAGGTTGTGAAGCCTAGTAGCTTGTTAATTGCTCCCACTTCTATCAGTCTTGGCTTGTTTGCCAAGGCCTGGGAGGGTAGGCAACTCGCTGCCCTCTTAATAGTCCCATCGAGCCAGGTTCAATGGCTTGGGATGGTGCTAGTGGCAGTTAAACAACTGCAAGAAACATCTGAGCTTGTTGCCATCTTCTGGGGATTCCTTATCTCTGAATCAGGCTTCTGTGTACAATTAACAGGGACTTACCAAATGAAAATAATAATCCCTGTGATACTGTAATGTTGAAAGGCATTTTTTAAAAATTCAGTCCATTTTCAGGAAGTGTCTGCATTGAGGAAGCTGCGGATGCGCAGTCTCTCAAGGCCAGTGGGCATGCTGTGAATTTTGAAAGGGTGGTGTAGAGAGGCTCTCTTCTCCCAACTGCTGCCTTGGAGTTCTTGCCTGGATAGCAAATGGTAGGCAGGGCTGGAGGGAGGGCCAGGCATTAAAAGGGGCTTTTCCAGAGAACAGAAGATGAGCTGCATCTGCACTAATCCTGCTGGCTCACCAGCACATCCCCCCATTTCCCCACTTGGCCTTTTTCTCTCCTCTTAGGCAAGTGCACATACACACCTCATCTCAGTGGGGAGTCTCAGTCATCCAAGCAGAATTGTCCGCAAGTTGAGTTATGTCAACTGGGCTTATTATTGGTTTGAGACGTTTTGTTACCCATCCAAGCAGCTTCTTCAGTCTGAACAAATTGGTTTGGGGGATGTGAGTAGGCAGAAAGTCCTGGGAACGTACCAATTCTTAACATTTTTAGGGGCATTCCCACCTCAGGGTTTCTTCCTCAAATTGCAGACTTTTTCTGACTGAAGAAGCTGCTTGGGTTGGCAGCAAAATGCCTCGAACCAAGAAAGTAAGTCTAGCTGCTATGATTTCTAGACACACAATTCATTTTTCAAGAGTTCTGTTATTTTGTCCCCTCATTTTGCAGCATGTCATTCCCATCTATTTTAATCCAAGGGGACAAAAAAGACAAGTTGGACAAGGAGGCTGTAGGTAGACGTTACCAATCCCGATGCAATTCTTACGAGCATAAATGCAGAGATTTATGTATTGCTGCCTTTGTTATATTCTGGGTTGCTGACACCACTTTCATCTGCCTTTCCTGCTTCTTGCATTCATCTGAAATTGTTGCTTTTGCTTTGTTGCTGTTATCTGAGCTGCCATGAAAAGGACAACAAGGATGCATAAATTAATTTCAATCAGTAAACTGTACCAAGGACGAAGAGCTAAGAGGATTCCTGTGGAGAGCCAGGATGCCCAGGAAGGACTTCTTCCCTCTGGCTCCAAAGGCAGTGATCAGTTTAGATCTTGCAGAGCTTTCTGTCAAAGGAGATGCCTTGCCTTGGAGAGCCCATCAGCTCTCTGCCACACCAGATTCTGCCACCAGATTCTGAGCATCCTTGACCCACAAGGACACAGATTATCCAGAGGGAGATAGAGCCAGCCTGAAACGTAGATCACTTGTCACCCAACGGGTGATGACTTTTCTGAGAGATGGCAAGATCATTGTCCAAACAGATCATTTTTAGGCACTGAAAGAAAAGGCAAATTAGGAAGGTATTTAGTTAACCTTCGTAACACTCTAGATTAAAGCACAGGCGTATAAAAGGACTATATAAAGTAATTCCCCTTTCAGGTATGATGACGCAAAGGGATTTTGGTGCCAGCTGCTTGATGGAGGAAAAACTAAATGCCTGGGAAAGAGTAAAGGGAGAAAGTATCCAGAGATGGATTCCTCGGTAAGCTACACAAAATTCCTGCATATCTGTTATAATTGAGAGAGAAAGAGAGTTGTCAGTGGCTTTTCATTAACAGATCCTCTCTTTTTGGGACCTCTGCAGTCCCGTATGTTCCTGGCAGATTTCTACCATGAGCACAACATTGAATTATCCAAGTTGCTGAATACGCTCAGACAGCCTTTCCCCACATGGCTCAGGGAGGAGCTGCAGAATTCGAGCTGGAGCTGAAGCCCAGATCTCCACGAGCAAGACTGCTAAACAAACTCAAGTGGGAGCCTTCAGGAAGGACACTTATGTGTGTGCATGCACACATACATACACACACCACTGCCAACTTCCTTTGAATCACCCAGAGAGGGAGGAGGAAGCGTGCCATGTCTGGGTGAACCATGCACCTTCAACTGTTTATGGTTTGATGCAGCTGAGAGACACCTTCAGACCATAATTGCACAAGATATTGTGCAGCAGTTGCCCACTGTTCCCAAATTCTATGGTAACTAATATAGGAATGTGTGTAGCCTGTAATTCCCAGATGCAAGGAAGCTGAAAGTAGCATCTCCAAGGAGCAGAAGCATGCAAATGTGTAGCTACTGTGACATTTCTTGTTAATGTCCAAAATGCTCAGGAAACTAGCAAGTGAATGTCTTACTATTTGTGACAGCTCTGTTAACGTATGAAGGTGGTGTTTTCATAGTTCCTAGTCATAGACATCAAATGGCATTTTCTTAATTCCATTTTAGTTATTTCATTATTTCTACCCCAGGGGTCAGGGAAGCAAAATAGGTGATGTCCTTAGAATGGTCCAGACATTCTCGAAAAGAAAGTGATTTGTGACAAGCAAAAGATGGAGAGAAATCCAGTGTGCTCTCTTCAGCCACTGCAAGAAACTTATCTTCATCTGGGATGAAAAGTTGTCCTCTGGTGCCCGCTGCATGGATTTTTCTTCTGCATTTAGTTGTCAGTAGTCTCCTTTCATTCCTTTCTGAGCACAGCAAGGAGATTATGATTGAGAGGGAATGGAATTGGTCCAAATTTTCTAATTTTGCCTCAAGTGAGTCTCCGGTTTCCTTATAGAACCTACTCCTATTTTATCTTCTGCCTTCCTACCACTATCTCTTCTGAGCACAGAGCAGATTCTTGCCCATCTCTCAAACATGCCTTATGCCCAGCAACTCCCAAAAAAAACCAGTGCTGAGCTCACTGGAACTAGGCAGACAGGGAGATACCTTGGGGCAACACCTGTAACTCAGTGCGTTCATTGAACCAGGGAAGAAAGGGATTTCAACCAAGCTTTCGCATTGAGCCTTAGTTGTTGTGCATTTTTAATTGTGAATTTACCATTGTCTGTAAATATATAATATGGACTTTATAATATCTCATTCAATGTGTCCCCAAGCAGCGGGAAATGTTGAGTAACCAAAAATGTAACCCACCAAGCTAAAACCCTGTGACTGAAGAAAGGAAAAAAAGTGATGTTCTTCCTGCACTGGATTCGTGTATATTGTCATTCACATTGAATGATACAAATAAATTCTTGGCTCTTGCAGCTGAGCACAATGTCTAAATAAAAATTAGACATCGCATTTGGATCAATACATGAACTGCTTTATTTCTTGTTAGATGTAGATTTTCAAGTTGTGCTAACCTTTTTCCTGATCAAATAGCTCTGATTATACATGCAAGCAATGGAGATCTCTCTACTCTGGATTGTTAGAACCTGACTTAGTTATTAAAATGAAATGAGAAAACAGTATCACTTAGGCAGATAATCTCAAAAAAAATCTGATCAATAACATAAGAAACATGTATTTTCTGGAGGGGAAACATGAGGCTACTTGGAAGTGGCGTTTTTAAGTCTGATTGGGATGGGCTAAGAGATTCAGTGCTCAACCACCGACAACAACGATGCCCATGTGAACTCCAAGAGAAGGAAGTTCTAAACAAGGAGTGAGGGGGAAGGTCAAGGATGCATTAGAGGAGGAAAGATCCACACAGTACTCAGCTCAAGTCCATGAACATTACAGGAGAAAAATTGGGTGTAAAACTAATTGCAAAAGAAGCCAAATCTGTACTGTTCAGCACTTATGAGTCACAGACAGCTCCTTTGAAGCATTTCAAAGTCACACTTGAACAATGTAGGCCTTTTCTTGGGATTGGGCTAAAGCTACAGAGGGCGGCTGAGCATTTCTGAAAAAGGAGATGGCTGTTTGAAACAACTGCATGTCCTGATGCACAACTCAAAGGAATCAAAGGCATTTCCAGAATAGCAAGTATAAATGTTAATTGGAATGTCCTGGGTATCAAGGGTATGGGATAAGTTGATGATTAATACCACAAAGATAAATGAGTTCTATTTAATATTGTTGCAAAAATAACAGGTGGTAAAAGTTTGCAGTCTGTGTGAGACAGTTCCCCATATTTGCAGCAGCAAATCATAACCTATATGCAAACAAACATAGATTTCAGGGTTGGAAGAGGCCAAGCTCATCTTATTTCTAGATCCCGCCATTGTGCTGCTTTTAGGAAGATTTCTCCATCGCTCAACCAGAACTGACTTGGAACACTTGACTTGCACTTTGCAGTGACCTGGATTGCTCCTTTCTTCTGTACACATGACTTCAAATGCTTGAAGAAAGCACTGAGCATTCTTCCAGTGTTCACGTTCTATCATTCATGGAAAAAGCAGCTGCATTCAGACATACAGGAGCCTCTATGGTGTAGTGGTTAGAGGGCAGTACTGCAAGCTTCTTCTGCAGCCATCTTCCTACAGTTTGACAGTTCAACTCCCACCAGGCTCAAGGTTGACTCAACCTTCCATCCTTCCGAGGTGGGTAAAATGAGGAGCCAGATTGTTGGGGGGGCAATAGGCTGATTCTAAACAGCTTAGAGAGGGCTGGAAAGCACTATAAAGCAGTGTATAAGTCTAAGTGCTATTGCTATACACAAATTCTAGATCTGAGAACAGGATTGTTGTAATGGAATTTAAACAGAATAACTGAATAGTTTGTCTTACGGGCAAGTTATTTGTGATCTTTGGGTCTCAGACTGATGACAAATAAAAAGCTCACCTGTAGGAGACTGGTAGTCTGGTAGACTCACATGGCAAGATGCTGGGCCTGCTCGACGCTGAGGTCAGCAGCTCGGCGGTTCGATTCCCATGAGCGAATCAATTGCATACGGACAAGAAAAGAGACTCCTCCGAACGCCTACCAGCATTCAGACATCCCGCGGGTATAGATAACACCGCCCAAAAATATTCCTTTCACAGAGGCAGCTAGCCACCTTGGTGATCCCTGGCTAACACATGCCATACACTAAATAAATAAGTCAGTAGAACTCTAGACTCACAGCTCTGCTCTGGACTTGACATCTATCCAGTTATGCTTAATTATTAATGTGGCTGGTTTGCATGCGAGTCATTTTGCAGACATTCTGGAGAAGTATTTTCCTTGGAAATTTGGCAGTGCCAACTGGCAGTGTAAAAAAAGCAGATACCACTATTTAGACAAGTAAAACAGACAGCCTGAGAAATCTTTTTTCCCTATATAGGACAAGATGAAAGGATTGGGCCTATCTATGGCAAAGGATAGACTTTGCCAGAAAGTCAGGCAGTATGTGGCAGAAACTTAGGTAATTCAGTACTGGATTTAAGACAGGTACTATAGCAAACAAACATCTGTACAACTTATAGGACAGACATCTGTATAATGGATAATTTTATGGAGTTCTTGGTTCTCCCTGAGCTTGTTTGTTGAGCTGCTTACAGATGTTTCAATACCCAACTAGACATAATCAATGCTAGGGACCTTTCTTTATACAGTAGCTTGCCCTGCCAGTTGGGGCTGTGATAGTTCTTTAATTATTGTTGGATGTGATAGTTATTTAGTAATTATTGGATGTGATCGTTATTTAATTATTGTTTTCTGCTTGATTTTTTTTTGTCTGGTGTTAATCCCTACTTATCTGGGTGTTGGCTGCTGGAGAGGATCGTCTGTTCATTTCCTTCAGCCCCTGTCCCACTGCACCAACAGATGCAAAGAGGATGTAAAACAGACAAAAAAGCTTGCCATCCGTTGGAAAACGCGATGCATCCGTTGTGTACTCACTGCATACGTGTTTCATACGCTCTATCCGTCAAGCATCCGTCCACTAAGATTTCATCCGCGCAAGAAGTTTTGAGCTGTACAAAACTATTTGAGCGGATGAACTTTCCGCCGCATACGATGTACATCTGCGACACATACGGGAAACAAACATTCTATGTCCGTTGTCATCCATTAAACGTCCGCTGTATCCTCTGGGAATCTTCTGGACATCCTCGCAACTCACATCCGCTGCAGCTGAAAACGGAAAGAGGGAGGAAGCAAAAGGTATAGGGAACGTCCACACAGCCTTAGTAGCACGGAAATAAGAAAGGATGTAAGCGGATGTATCTCGTATATAAAGCATTAAAACGGACAAAACGTTTGTATATGGGATGTATCTCGTATATTTAGGATGTCTGGAGTATGCCTAGAGTATGTGGAAGAACACCTAGCGGAAAACCAATATTTCCTATAAAAAGGGGGAGGAAATCACCTGGATCTCAGTACGAGTCCAGCAGCCATGCTGTACAGACCTCTTCACCCTTGGTCTTGCTCTTCCACATGTGATCTCCACCATGGATCATAACACAGTCCTTATGGTAGCTGCAATCATTCAATACCAGAACCAAGCCCTGTTCAGACTGTTTCACCTTTTCTACGCAAGGAGAAGAAGGAGACGTTCAAGAGCTGTGTAGCTCCGACGATGGATTGGGAGAAGAATGGAGTTTGGACTGTATGACCAGTTGATGGTGGAGCTGAGGAACGAAGACACTCGTGAATTCCAGAACTTCATGAGGATGCCACCAGCCATGTTTGACGAAATTGTAGAGCGTCCGAGACCCAGGTTGACCAAGCCGAGCACCAACTTCCGTCCGAACCTGGACCCTGGACTGAAAGTGGCACTGACTCTGTGGCACCTGGCCTCTGGAATCACATACAGAAACATGCAGTATGCGTGGAGGGTGCCACACAACAGCATCAGCAAAGTGGTCAGAGAAGTGGTGCAGGCCATCATCGAAGAATACGTGGAGGAGCTCTTCCATTGTCCCACCACTGAAGAAGGCTGGAGGAAAGTTGCAGAACAGTGGTATCAGAGGTGGAACTTTCCCCACACCGTTGGAGCCATAGATGGGAAGTACGTGGCCTGCAAAGCTCCAGCCAACTCAGGGTCCACTTATTACAACTACAAGTGCTTCTTCAGTATCATCCTCTTTGCCATGGTTGATGCTGACTATGAGTTCATGTACATTGATGCTTCAGGCAACGGGTCAGCTTCAGATAGCCAGGTATACAATGCCAGGGACCTCAAGGATGGGCTGGAACGCAACCTCATCATGGGTTTTCCAGATCCAGACCCCCTACCCAATGACACACAAAATGTGCCCTACTTCATCGTTGGTGATGACGCGTTCTCCCTCAGAACCTACCTCATGAAGCCCTACAGTTCAAGATACCTCATCCGTGAAGAGAGGATCTTCAACTAAAGGCTGTCCAGGGCAAGACGGGTGGTGAACGCCTTTGGCATCCTGGCCAACAGGTTCCAGGTACTTCTCACCACCATGCAGCATCACCCAGAGACTGTGAGGAGCATCGTGGAAGCTTGCTGCATCCTGCACAATCTCATGCGCACCCGCTACCCAGTCTTGCAGAACAGGCTTGTGGACCGTCAACAAGGGAATAGGGATATGGAGCCTGGTGAATGGAGGCAAGGACGAAACCTGATAGACACTGTGGATGTACAAGGCCCCAACAGAGTTTCATGTGAAGAGAAGAAGCAGTGCAACCTCCTGAGACACTGGTGCAACTCCCCAGCTGGAGCAGTGGAGTGGCAAGACAGGATGATACATGGTTAATGGATGCTTCTTTGAGCCTGTCTCATAACATGATGAGATTGTGCCATGTATGTTGAGTGGCCCTACAATGAATAGGGCATTAATAAAGAGCTTTGTTTATTTTGAAATGTGTTGATGAATGAACAAATTGTTATTGATACAAAAGGGCCATATGTGTGGCAGCTGGGAGGGTGGACCATACAGTCCCACTATGCTTGCACTGGGGTTTATCTATCCCACAACTATCCTTACCTGTCCCACAACTATCCTTACCCATCCCACAAGCATGCAAAAGGATTAACCATTTTTTCAAAGTTTTCACCAACACTTTATTAGGTAAAAAAAATGAACCAAGTGTGTTAAGCAAAGATAACCTTTATTAATAACTGTTTTAAGTAAACTGTATGACTTTATTAAAAAAGCAAAATGAACCAAGTAAAGTGTCTTAAACAAAGATAAAGTGAACAGTCTCTGGCACTATTCTCAGTCACTCTGAGGCATGTTCATGGTCTCAGCTGTTAAGCAGCCAGGGACAGTGGAGGTGGCTGTGGCTGGACTGCTGGTCTGAGGCGCCATTGGGGTGCTTGGCCCCCGAGAGTACAACTGGGGATGGTGTATTCAGGAAGCTCTCCGAGAGCTTGACTCAGTCCCGTGAGGTTGAGAGGCCCTTCATCAAGTACCTGGGATATCAGGCACAAGTCTGATGACAGATTGTCCATTGACGGGCTTGGCTGTGAGGTGGAGGAAGGAGGAGTGTAGTGGGGCTGTCTGGTCTGCAGCTGGGCGAGGTGTGGCGTCTGTGGCGTGCGATGAACCTGGGCCTGGACTGGGAAGGGCTGTTTCTGCTGTGGGAAGTCCTGGTAGTCGTAGCCTTGGTAGGTGAGGGGCTATTGAAAGCCGTGGAAAGGCGGTGACATCACCTGGGGTGGAGGAGCAGACCTGGACTGGGTCAGAGCAGGTTCAGCTGGGCCTTGAGGGTCGTGCAGAAGTGCTGTGATCTTCTGCTTCATCCCTGGTACTGGGCCTCAGGCAGGTCCCTCAGGGTCTGGCTCACGTAGGTGATGAAGGGCTTCCAGTAGGATGGTTTGTTGCTGTGGACCAGCTGAGAGAGAAGTTCTGTGCTGGTCTTAATGGTGTCCCTGATCTCCAAGAGGGCAGTGGCTCTGGCCCTCCAGTCTGCTTCTCTGCCTGCATCCTGTGGAGGTGGGGGTGGCTTGGTCTCTGGTAGCTGCTGCTTCTTGCTCCATTTGTGACAGGGGATCCTCCAAGTCTGCCGACTTGGGGAGTGCAGCTCTCGGGGGGTCTCTGCCATAGGGCTCTCCAAAGACACCTGCCTGGACAGGGCAGCTGTCTCCTGGCTGGAATAGGACTGCCTGTCTGAGGGAGAGGGGTGTCAGAGGGGCTGCTCCTTGGTGGCGGACCTCACTCTCCAGGAAGCTGCATTTGGCCATGACGTACATCTCCCGGTCAGTGAGCTTGACAGTGGCCTGCCCAGATTTCTTCAGGTGTAGCTTGCCATACCAGGTGTGCATGTGCTTCCATCATCCCAGGAGTACATCTGAAGTGTAGCCCAGGCTCTCTGCCTTCTCTCTCCAAGCTGCCTGTTTTTTCTTGGTGTCGTGATAGAGTCTGTGGCCCTTTCTCCACAGGTACTCATTCTCCCTCAGCCATTCCAGCACCTCCTCCTCATGCTCCTCGGAAATGGAGTACTGTTTCCTCTCTCCCTTCTCCTTCCCTTGCCTCTTCCTCCCTCTGGCAGGGGCTTCAGGGCCTTCACCAGCAGGGCTTTGAGGGCCTTGGGGCTGGTCCACCACAGCAACAGCAGCAGCAGCAGGAGAAGCACCACCAGCAGCAGCAGCAGCAGGAGAAGCACCAACATCAGCAACACCAGCAGCACCAGCAGCTTCAGAGTCAGTGCCATGGTGGTTCTGTCCTTCTTGCCAGGGCTGACAGGAGTAGGCACAGGCTTTCTCTTCCCTGACTGATGAACCATGGTGTTATTTGAAGATGTCTGTGGCAGCACGTCTTTCCTCTGAATGCTGACTGCTTGCGAGCTGCATCCTTTTATATCCACGGAGCTGATGCAATTCATACTCCCTGCATGCACAGTGAATGCTTTGCATCCGCTATGCATCCGCTTTGCTTCCTATAGGCGTCCGTGATGCATCCGCATCATCCGCTACACATCTGCTCCTTCCGCTACGCGTCCGCTTCGCTAATTTCCCCCGGAAGCCCTTCGGATGTGTCATCCGCTTCCATGCGCTTCCATCCGCCAGGCTTCCTACAAACATCCGTTTAACATCCCCGCTATGTACTACCCCCATCCGTTCCTTTCCGTTCTTTTCCATTCTGTTTATGCAAATTTGGGCCACTTTTTGGAGCAGATAACGGATAGAGCCACCCCCGAAATTTTGCTTGTCCGCTGTGTGCTTTTTGCATACGTTTTGCATCCGTCGGCCAGTGGGACCTAGTCTTTAACAACAGCTTTATCTTACTATATGTAAACCCTACAACTCACTAGCACTGATTAATTGCCTAGCCAATTAATGAAATATCTGCATGTAAACAACCAATCTCTGAGAGCAACAAGAGCTCCATAGTTCAACTTATATCCTTTTCCACTGACAAAATTTTATCTCTATATACAATTAGAAAAGAAAGACCCATTCATAAGGACCAACTGCCTAGTTGGCCATGATACTGAAAACACCACTATTAGGAATGCCTCTTTCAGAGACATTTCAGAAGGCAAACTTGCTTTCGGCTTGAAAAGCTTTGAATAAAGTTTTGCTAAAACTACTAAGAGGCTTCCTGAGGGTTTTGGAAGGAAGACAAGGAAACAAATTGCAAATGCCTGCCTAGATCTATTAGATGTTGAGTGCAATAAAATTATGATTCCCTTACATTTTTTTTCCTGATTTCCTCAACTTCACAGGTACATGGAATTTTTCCACAGCTCTTCTTCCATAGGCCAAAATCATTGCTGCCCTTATCAACCCTTCTGATAGATGCCTACATAGATCTATTAATCGTTGGGTGCAATAAAATTAGGAACCAAATATGGTATATAAATACCTAATACAGCAGCCAAATATAACATTGAAGGATCAGACAAAAACTTTGCCATCAAGAATCATTAGAAATATTACAATACAGTAACTGTAAAATATTGGTTTAATTAAGTGAATACAAAACACTTAATTGTAAGGAAACATGGTAGAACTTTTGAACATGGTCTTTTGGACAGATATCAAGGGACATTAATGGGGAGAATGATCATATCTAAGTGGTGTTGGGTTCATAATCGAATGGGTTTTATACGCTTTAAGCCTGGAAAAAATGGAAGGCAGTGATTCTAGCCCGTTTATCTTTAGCAATCATGTTATACAAATACTAAATACTGGAATTTAAGGTAACAAAAAGGGCAACCAACATCTGCCCACTGCTCCATGAGCTTCTTCAGCCAATACATTTTATGTCAAACATGTACATAAGAAATTGTCAACTGTAATTGGGTTAATTTAGAGCATATTGTATTACATGAACAGAGTGGTTAAAGCTGGATATTTCACTGTAGCTCCTGGCCAGAAAAAAGTGTTGGTTCAAGCCAAGATCTATGATACTTTGGGGCTTCTTTATTAACTAAGCTCTGTGTCATTTTTTCTTCAAGTTTGTATTTGATCTCATTTCCAAAACAACGGAATAAAAAACACAATAGACAACTACTTCTGTTAATGCATATATACTTAACAATAATAAGGTATGCTGTAGTATGCAAGACCACTGAAGAAAATCCCAGTGACAGCAATATTTCAGTTCCCTGTTGTTCAGTTGGAACAGCAACTCTCTTATGGCTGAAGAAAGTTCCTTAGTGCATCATCCTGACAAGTAGCCAGGAGGCAATCAACGAGATAATGCTTCTGTCCTAAACATCAATCAGACCAAAATGAGATCTAAGCACTCCAGCCACTTACTACTCAAAGTACTTGAGATCAACCATGTTAAAATTAAGACCTTGGTGTTTGCAAGGTGGTCTAAAGTGCTTACCTGGCAACCAAATGATAGAAAATAGAGTGATTGAAAATCTTCAAATACCTACCTATGCTTTTTCATAGCTCAAATGCAGCACAATCCAAAATGCACAAAGATCAGTTTCTTATTTGGCTAAAATGTGTTTATTCACTTGTTCCTAAGTAGTCAAGCTTCTTTGTTAGGCTGGCAAGGTATTTAAGTTAAATAACTGTCCTTAAATTCCAAACAGCAGTAACATTAGAATATCAGCAACCTCCTAATAGCAGTAGCAATACCACTTGGACTGATGTATTGCTTCAAAGTGCTCTAAGTGGTTTTACGGAGTCAGCCTATTGCCCCCAACAATCTGGATCCTTATTTTACCAACCTTGGAAGGCCGAGTCAACCTTGAGCCAGTGAGACTCAAACAGCTGGCAGTCGACAGTCAGCAGAATTAGCCTGCAACACTGCATTCTAACCACTGCACCACCATGGCTCATAGCCGTTCTTCAAGGGCAAATACAAAAAAATTGCTCACAGAACAAATTACATTGTTTTTGTGGAGAAGTTGCTCCTTAAATCCTGTTACTTTGAGCTTTCCAAAAAGACACAGGACTTGCTCGGTGACCCCCTATCTGGCAAAATGATTTATTTCATGTGGTTACTTTTATTAAAAAGTAGTATAATAATTATATCTTTGAATGTGGCTACAATTTTACTGTCTGTAAAATTTAACATGGACCAATTGCTCCAATTATCTAATTTTAATTTTACGGGGTTTATTTGAAATAGAAATGACTCAATTAATGACTGTATTCTGTCAACTTGCAGAACTCCAGCCAAACTTTATTAAGATGGCAGCTTTTGCACAGCTTTTCCTTCCTTGGGCAGGAAAGTCCTTGAGGTGGGGATGCATCAGTCACTCTTTTCTGCCATAGGCACAAGATCCACAATTAACATCAATCATGTCTAATGTAATGGTATTATAAACCTTTCAAGGAATTATAGCCTGAATAAGGACCATGTAGGAAAGAGGAATGTGGGATAACTACACTGCACTAACATACAACTCAAGAAGGATCATTGCTCTAAAATATAAACATCCCTATCCTGGCTTTGAATCTCACTGAAGTCAAGATGGTGACATTCATCAGGACTAATGGGAGCAAAATGGAACCAAATCAGCCCATCACCCACCATACAAACACTGATCTTTAGCCTTCCTGGCAAACTCTGCTGGCCGCTATACGAGCCCACCCTGCTTTCTTGCCCTCTGGGTTATTCCTGCTTTTTCATTCTTTTTCTGTGCCAGTGACAGAGCGCTGCTTCCTTTACCTCCCTTTGTTCTTTGCATAGAGAAATTTCCAAACAACTCTGGTCCACAACCCCTTCAAGGGCAAAGAAATTACTCTTTACGGGGCCATTTGTTGTGTGTAATTGTTTTAAAAAATTAAGGTACTCTTGAAGGAATGGAAACTTTTAAAAAATGGTTTTCTAATGTGTGTTGTGGGAATGACATAAACTGACTTGGAATTCTTAATCCCGCCGGCTTTTGCAGTTCTCAAGGCCAACACAAGCGTCAATGTAGACGATGCACTCTGGGTTTGTTCATGGATCTTCAGAGCACTGACAGGTCTTGTGCTTTCAAAGGGGCTCCCTCCCCCCTTGTACTAAAACAGTGTTTCTCAACCTCAGCAACTTTGAAATCTGGGAATTTCAACTCCCAGTATGCTGGGTGGGAATTTTGGAAGTCTTTTTGCAGGCTGACATTAAACAATACAATGACTGACTAAAGAATTGAGATCAGACACTGTTGTTTCTACAGAACAGTCACATCTAAGGGAAGTCCACAATGGCCAACAATTGCAAGATTAAAACAAATCAGAATGCCCAACCATTTGGCAGAGAGATGACAGCTGAGGAAGAAATCAACAAGTTTCAGGATGCAAAGTTTATTTCCCCGTTTAGTTAGTGAAAAACAGTATGAAACACTAGCATCATGTAATATAAAGAATGCTGAGAATTAATCAGAGGAAGTCCAACGTTACTAGCACACTTTTTTCAGATTGAGGGCTACAAAGTGGCTGAGGCCAAGACACATTAAATTTCATTTAACTTTATTTAAATGTAAATTTAAACTATTTAATTAAATAGTTAATATGATTATTCCCCATATATTTAATGATCGACTAGTTCACACCAGGTAAGACACAACTATGAGGAAATTTAAGGTTAACAAAATCCACATGAGCTGGATGAAGTAAATAAATCTTGCCTTTCCCCAAGCTAGGCTGAACCAGGGAAAATGATTGGCAAAAATTGAAGTCAGGCAAAAATTGATGTTCACAAAATGCATAACAAGTTTACTGGATTAACTACCACCGGATGACATTGTGGGCATTTAACAATATATGTGTGTCTAGCAAAAGCCATTAACCATGAGAGCTGAATGGGACCTCCAGCTTCAGGGCAATACATGCCTGAATATCAGTTGCTTGTGGACTAGCAGCAGATGAGAATCTTCCTTATCTTTAAGACCAAGTTTCCTTATTACTTTGTGGTAAAGAGGTTGTGTGGTTCAAAGGTCGCTGGGACAAGACCAAGTTTCGGTACTTTTTCAGTCCTTTGCAAAAATAGGTTAGAACTTCCTACTCTAAGGCACTCTTAGTTCTTTGTTTTATGATGTCAGCATGATAAACAGAAATATGGAGAAGAGTCAGTCTAAGAAAATGAGGGTTTTAATCGGGAAACTGAAACAAGGAGTAAGAAATTGATTACAGGAGAGCTAACATCTCTGTACAACTTGGAGCCATTTGGGGTAGAATATCCTATGTCGTCTGATGAGGAGGCCCTCAGATCACTATCTAAGAGCAAAGAAATCGTACCAGCCAGTTCTGTACTTGCTGAGGCCAGATGCTTCCAGTGGTGTCTTGGCCCATCCAAACAGGTAAGCTGTACTGGATGAGGGACCTGCTGTGGCAGGAAGGAGGAAGGAAGAGTGTTGGAGAAAACCTGGATGAGCAGAAACAACCTCTGCTTCTCCTGGCCCAGTAATGGCTGAAATTTTAAGAACCATATAGAAAGTAGTATACATATTTATAAATGCCAAAATAAATATTATAAAGAAACAGGTTTGATCCTACCCTTAACATGCATGCATACACACCCAGTAAGAGAGAGAGAAAGGCAGAAATGATGTTCATTTATAAAGACATCCTATACAAGGAAAAAGACTAAAACTGTTGACCAATGATCAGCCAGCTCCCCCTCTCTCTCACCCACACATACGTACACGCACACACACATGCACACAGTTTCCTTGCCTTCACTTGCTGGGGAGGAGAGAAAGGGAAGTAGAACACAGCCACAGCCACATGGACGAGGAATGTCATGGTAGAAATACATTGAATCAGTGGTTTCCAATAGCTAAAATTAAAAAGATCCCATAAGGAAGGATGCAGGATGGGCATCAGGGTGAAAAGGTAGTCATTTCCAGAGAGACCCGTTGCCACAGATCCTTGGTTTGTTTGCTGCGTTTCAGATTCTGAAGGATGTCATTGAACTGCATCATGCCCATAGGAGTTAGGCAGAAGGCGCTTCGGGCGCTGCGAATGGCATTCACAAAGTCATCGTAGTCCGCTGGAGTGAGATGGATCAGACGATGATGGATGTACTTGGGAAAACCAAGATAAAACAGGGATGAAATACAGTTTCTGATGGAAAAATCCATTTTATAATCGATCTGAATAGTGCCTTTCCTTTATGAGGAACCTTAAGAATCTAGATCAGGGTGGGGACCCAAATCTAGATGGAATTATTACTGTAGTAGATTTATCTACCCTGTTGTGTAAATAAATGCTAAAAACAGTTCAGTGGTCCACCTTCTTCTTAATAACATTTCTCTCAACCTTATCCAAAATGCTCAACGTGACTCAGTCCCTCTCAACTGTCCTGTTAAGTCTCATAATTATCTTGGGTAGAAGAAGAAATGGCAAGCAAACATGAATAAATCACAAAGTATGAATGGGTGAGCAGAAACCTAAAGCTAGGTCTTGGCCATCACAGTTCTGTATCACCTGAGATCCCATTTAGGTCCTCAGAAAAAGAGGTTGAGAGGCAGAGTTAGGAGAGGGAAAGAGAAAAGTACTGTCCTTTTAACACAAAGTCAACTCCTGGTTACTTCCATAGATGCTTCCCTCTAGTTTTCTTGGCAATAATACAGAATTGATTATCTAGCCCAAATTCCTCTACTGTGTCCCTCCAACAACTACTAAGACTCAATCTTCCTGAAGCCCCAAGTTCCAAGAGGGCTTACCCAGGGAGTCCCACCTGTCGAGTTTGGGGAAAAAACGGCTTTGTGGGGAAGTAGAAGGAAAGCCAAGTGGAAGGTCTTCCAGGGAATCAACAAATAACCTGTGCTGCCTGACCAAATTTTCCCCACAAACTGTGAGGTGGAATGACGAAGTCTCTCTCGCTGTAGTCTTTCAGAGGAATAGGAAGTTTTGAGAACAGACATGAATAAACTGCTGTCTTAATCAGCTTACAACTGATCTGGCTTAATTATGTTTCACAGCAGCCATATTGCTCCATTCACCCAAAAGAGGGCATATTTAAGTTCACAAACCCTCCTAGATAAAGTAATCAACCTTTACCATTAAGAGGAAAGCCCATGTGTACCTGAATATACGCCTGCTGGCACCTCTGCACCAACTGATGAAAGGCAGGTGTGCGCAAGTGGTTGTGGACATGGGCAGGGTTGAGTCTCTGCAGGGACTCCATGATGATCTCTTGCAGCACAAAAGGACTCAGGACTCCCTTGGCTGCACCAACACAAAACTGATGTACATAGTTCACACCTACAAAAGAGCAAAGGCATTTACTGTGAATGTAAGGCATAGGAAATAAATAAGACCCTGTGTTTTTTGTGAGAGAGAGAGACAGAGAGAGAGAGGGAGAGGGAGAGGGAGAGGGAGGGAAGGATAAACTTTTGTAAGGAACAGAACAAAACAAGAAGCTATCTTGGTAGACTACATCCAAGAAAAAGGGATAACATTTATTGTCATTTATTTTTCAACTATTGGCAATTAAAATAATGTGGGCTAGAGTCTACAGATAGCCACTTGATGTCAAAGGCAACCAGCTTTAAAATTCTCTCCCTAACCTTAAGACACCTGTACTGTAAAAAAACATTAAAAAATAGCTGCCAACTTTTTACACTGAAGATTTCAAGCTGGAAAATGTAGCAGAAGCACCCTTAAATTGCGCTGGTTACTTTTCACCAAGGGATCGTTGGCACAAGCAATTTTAGGCAATAAAATACGACTCTCTAGATGCATACAGGCAGGAGATTGATGTTCCCTCCCTTCAATTAGGGTGTCTGTGGATCTTACCTAATTTGGCCGCTAGTCCGAGGAGCCACTTCACATCTTCTGTGTAGGGGGGGCTGCGTGAGAAGTTGTTGGGGTGGTCATTGTGAGCCCTGCGACCAAGCATCTCCAGCGCCAGCATCCCTGAAGGGGAGAGCAAGTTGAACCCTCAAGTGGGCCAGGGCTTCCTCGCTCACACTTCCCACACAGGCAAGAGAGAGCAGTCTGAACCAACAACCTTTTTGGCCTTCACTTTGTTCAAATTTAAACATTAATTTTAAAGCTCCCTGAACCATAGAAAAAGGTTGGAGAAGCAGCCCATGGGACAATTTATGGCAAAGAAAAGCCACATGGGGAAGATGCTAAATAATTATATCTTTCACTCAGCAGAGCTTTGGTTTGTTTCTTTTTAAAAAAGGAAGAGCCTCAAGACTCTGCAAAGCTTAAGATTAAAAGACTGGAAAGAATAACAAAGATTTGGCATGAGGGTCAGTCTCTTCTTGCCATCTTTAGTACTGGTAATTAAAAGGATTCCCATGAGAACCTTCTTCCCACATTAATTACTTTTTAGAAATTTATAAGGCTGTCCAAATCTATAACGGGGTACAGTGAAAACGACCATACCATACACTGTATGCACAATTATTAAGCAAGTGAGGATTTTGACCATATCATTTTATGTATATTTTCTACCTCCCAGCTGTATAAACTTGAATGCTCAGTATCAGAAGCATATCAGATGACGTGTTTTCGTGTAATGAGGGAGGGGATGGCCTAAGGAGATCATCACCCGATATGTGTGCATAATTTTTAGGCAGCTTCTTTTCCTCACGCAAAATAGGTCAAAAAAGAGATTTAACTGACTGAAAAGTCCAAAATTACTTTCTGGTCTCCAGAGTTAGAGGATCAATGAACATATTGTTAACAAATACAATTTCCTGCAACTATAATTAATCCATGTCTCTTCTCATTCCCCTGAATTATTTATTCACCAGTAATCTGCTCACCAACTAAACTAGGGAATCTAAACTCTCATCTACAAGGCAAGCCTTTCCAGATAGCTCTTAATAAGATATGCATCACTCTTGTCCTGAATGCCAACGAAAACACCGAAAGAGTCACTGATTGTTGTCCTTACCAACTCGGTAGGCAGAATGAAGGTAGTGCAATCCTTGAGGACTGACAGGTTGGCTGTGTTGTTCATCTTCAGAAGGAAAGCCCCCTGTCACAAGGGAACTAGGCTGAGAAGACAAGCTTGTCAAGGAAGTCCCTTGAATTGCTGGGAAAGTAGACCCTGCGTGAACACTTCCTACTGGAAAGAAGAAACAACCATATAAGGGGGAGAAATCAAAGACATCAGCTACGGGATTTCAGTTATACTCTGCCTGGATACATGACAGGGAGTAATATTAATTAACCTGGTGGGAACATAGTAGCAGAGAATAAACAAACCAGGTTACAACATTGTATGCCTGATAATTCTAAAAGTGGCCTTATTTCCCTAATTTTTTGGATGTTTCCCAACAGCTGAGCCTTTCTATGTACTCTCTCCTTTTGCATAATATTAGCAAAAGGGAAAAAATACACCAAAATAGCCCATGTTCCAGCTCTCCACTGGGAATGATAGAACTTCCCCTCTCTATACAAGAACATTTTAAAAAGTTTCGAGTATTTGTAATAGCTAATATGTCATTCTATTTAAATAAAATAGAATAGTTAAATCCTCAAGGCACAGTGTTTAATTATACAGGCATTTGTGGGAGGGGGAGGCTAACTGACTCACAGTTTGTATGTAGAGTTGCAGATACCATCTCATGACATATTCTTGCAACATCAAAAAGTAAGAAAACCTGGCAACATAGATGAAAATAGGAACTCTTGGAATTCAGATTTATGTCAGGCCATCAGACAAATGCAGATAGAAGGCCCAGTTCTTACTACTGAAGGACAAGAAAAAGGGAGATTGAGACCAACATCTCAGGGGAAGTGACAAAGATCAGGAAGCCATGGCTTCCTATTGTTATCAATAGGAAAGAAAAGAAAACATACAAAGGCAGATATTCCAGGTGTGCAGGAATAGTCCTTAAATTAATCACTGTCCATGTGCTGACACACATGAAACACTGTGTATGCTTTGGGGAGACATTTACAGATTTGTGGGTTACTTGAGGTTCAGTGAAGTACATGGTTAAGAACATATTGCTGTAGAATTCAAGGATGATTCCCGTTATCATAATTTCTGCGTTTCTTGAATGTTATACCTTAGTCTTCTTGGAACTGCCTGCTTGACATTAGAACTGCAGTTGTTGTGCCTGGTTGATAATGCCATTTAAAACAAAACCAAAAAAGCAGGAATTTCAAAACAAGACAGATAAACCTTAAAGGGAATTTTGTTCCAGTAAGTAAATATATATAAGTATAGAACAACATTTCTCTGTGTATCACTAAAATCTTGAAGACTAGAAATCCAAAGGAGTTCTGGTCTTTAACCTGTACTCGAAACTGATGAATTGATTCCGAACAGACACTTCCTGACCAAACTTTTAACTTAGCAATTAAATCGACTGTCTAGGTAACGCAAAGGAGATTGAGCATGCTTACAACAAATTTGTAATACACAAACGACACTGATTTCTAAGTAGCTTAATTTTACTAGTTTACTCATTACTTGGTATAAAAATCTGTTTTTCATCAATCACCACATCCCACTGGTTTGCAAATTCTTCAAGGAACACCAATCAAGTGACTTTATGTGAGTAAGCAGATAAATTCTTCGTACACATAGGAAATGAGGGTGATAGAAACAGAAATTAAAATGCTGAATTTAAACACAATTCTGGACTTTTGATATAGACCTTCAAAGTCAAATTACATCTTACAATTTGAATGCTGAATTTGAATGACAGGGTAGATTTCTGCCCAAAATCAATGCCAAGAATAATGTCCAAGATCAAATTAAGTTTGAAGATATAAACTGAGTTTTTGACTCATGCGCTGAAATTTACTTTCATATTTATAAAATATTTATAAATTTATAAATGTTGATAAGTTATTTACTACAACTCACCAATAAATATAAAAGTTCCTATCAGACCTTAAAATATTTCTGCAACTTAAAATGATAGTTCTCTATTTCTCTCTTTCTCTCTCTCTCTCTCTGTCTTAATTTTCCCTTCACTGGGGAGCAACTTTGAAAATATTTCATTAATCGGAAACAGGTTTAGAAAGTGATTACTGCTTCCCCAGGAATGTAGATGTGCTATTAATAGCCTTTTAAACATTTCTGTTCACATCTATGAGTGGGCATTAAAATCAGTATATAGATGGGACTTAATACCAGTCAATTCAGTCTGGGATTTTGGGGGTTCTTTTGGTTCCCTTATCTATAATGCTGGAGACTTTTTCTGCAATGGTAGAGATGCTAAGAGGTAAGAAAGAATTTATACACATATTGTAGGGCTCTTATTCAACTTTCTATTTCCCCCCTCTTTTCAGATAATTAAAATCTAGTCTACAAAAATCATCATTAAGTATAATTTACTTTCTCTGAGAAAGATTTTTTTTCATATATTGCTGGTGTTGTTTATGTTCACAGACATCTGGTATTTGTTATGCATTCTTCCAATTAGTCACCCTTGTGGAATGCTGTATTTTAATCACTATATTTTTAAATTTTGTAATAATTTTGTCTATTGCAGGAAAAATGTTTGCGTGTTACTTGTACTATCTTCAGGTTAATCATCTTGTTTTGAGCATAACTCCTGTCCTTCAAGAAAAACGTGTGCGTGTGCGTGTGTGTGTGTGTGCGAGTGAGAGAGAGACAGAGACATTGTGCCTAGCACAGGGCTGTCAAACTCCCGGCCCGTAGGCCAGATGTGTCACACGCTGGCCACGCCTCGCCTGGTTTAGCAAAGAGGGAAAAGTCCCTCCATGTCACATGACACCACTGTGATGTGAGTTTGGCACCGCTTGCCGAGTAGATAAGACAGAGAAGCAGCATTTTTCTTTGAAGGTTTCACAAATCAGATTTTCCGGATGAAATGGGCAATCAGGAGTCAGCAAAGCCGACGAAAGTCATTTTGGAAACTTGCCAAGGACATTTTTGGACTTCTGGCTATTTTGGGGAGTCTGAAACAGAAATAAGGCATCATCCCAAAAGAGCTGTTGTGAGGCCCAAGATTCCTAGGATCAGGCTAATTATAACTGCTATGAGGATTGTTTCTGTCCCTGCTGTTGAAATCATAATGTGATGGAAACATAACTTCAGTCTCATCTTTGAAACTGAAATTCACATAAACAGATCACATCTCTAAAACATCTCTCCGAATGGGATGGGAAAGTAGAATTTGGGTTGTGGTGTAAACACAGGTAATCTTGGGGTTATGATGGCAATTGGGATATGAATTTCTGTCACAAAGACACCTGACTGCTTAGAGCCATCCTGACTGTTAAATGGGAAGTGACAGGAGTCGCAGCTAGTGGTAGCTACGAGTGGCTGCCACGGGTGAGTGCTGGAGAGTGAGGCAAAATGCCAGAGGCGGAGGAGTGGCCCAAGTGAGGCCAGAATAAATGTTGGTGATGTGGCTGATGATCAGAACTTCGAGAACCAGTTGTATGTCCATTCTTCAGCACTGTCATAACTTTGAACACTTGCTAAACAAATGGGCGTACCCAAGAACTATCTGTATGGGTCCCAAAATCCCTTCATATCATTAATTGGGAGGCTTTGCCCTCTGATTCTGCACTGCTTCTTGTGAATAGGGCCTGGCTGAGCATCTGAGTAAGGCATGCTATCCTTTTCCCTCGTTTTACACTTCATATCCTTGGTGTCTTCGTGCAAAGGTCTCTGGAACCAGACAAGGGGGAAGTTATCTCCTGCAGCTTAGGCAACATCCAGTGCTAATAACTGATCCCAGCTGCAAACACCTCCCCGTTTGCAATGAAAGCACAACACTTTGCCTTAGTGCTCCTACTGCTCATTCCACTTCTCTACTCTCTTTCTTCCCCAGCCCTAAGCACCAGCATTATGCTTATTCCCTCTCTTTCCTAACCTTACACTTAATGATAAGGATGCTGAACAATCTGCAGTCTAATGTAAAATGGACCAGTTGCAAATGATAAAGTTTGTGATTAGCCACATTGCCAATGGAAGCTATTCTGTAATTGATTGCAACGCTAAAAAAAAAAAACTAAATACAGCCTCAAAACATTCAGGACATCGTAAGAAAATCTGACAATTGTAACTAAACCACCAAGAAATAGGCATCAACATTGTGAGGGTTTACCATTATTATTTAACGAACACTCTCATTGGTTGTAGTCACAGGAACAGGTGTTAAAAACTGAATGTTAGATGTTTCCATACTATATGTCATACTACAGTACTGTAATATTGCAATGATATGTCTTTTCACCTGTTATAGGAATACTCACTTGCTACATTGGAAGACAGTGAGAGCCCTGTCTCAGCATGGTAGGGGTGCATAGCAATCTGTGTCATGGAAGGGACGGGGACTCCTGGGAAGGACACTGCAGTTGCTGCCAAAGACGGAGTAGTTACTGAGTAGGGGTACTGGGCCCCGATGAAGGCTGGGTGGACCCCCTGCAGAGAAACAGGATAGAGTTGCCTGCTCCTTCACAAAGAGGAAGACTACGTTTTTGGCAGGTGCAAACATCCCCTTGCATACCCACCCTTCCATCTCCTGCATATTGTTTAAGCTCTGAAAGGGGAGGATGTCCAAACTAAGATATTTTAAAAAGAAAGGTAACATTTCTTTTTAGGCATGTTACCTAGGAAACCTTTACCAGGTTACATGTGAAAATAATCCATAGTTGCAGGAAGAAGCATACTGAGCGTATTTTCATAGCAGTACAAAAATATCAAAGAAAAAAAATTCATACCATAGCTTTACCAACAGTTTGAAAGTTGTAATGTCAGGAATGTAAGATTTTTTGTTAACACTGACAAAAGATAATAACCATTCTAGTTAGATAAGGCTAAATCCAATTACTTATGAACAAAAAAACCGGTTTTAGGGTATTCATGAGTTACATTCAAGACATAATCTCAATTAAAGGAAAGCAGATTCCGATAACAATTGGTAGACGAAGTTAGCCAATTCAGCCAAACACAAATCAAGTGAAGTTTAGTTCTAGGGGCACCAATATGACTATACAATAATCTTTCTACTCTCTCAGATTCTTAGCCTTTGATGATATCAAAGACATTCAAAGGAAACTCCTCTCAGGAAACTTTCTCAGCAGCATAGTTGCTATTACTGCTAAGTGGGGGTGCCCACCACAGCTTGTTGAAGAATGTTTCTTCCTGTTCTGACCCAGGCTTAGTAGAACAAAGAAACAGACTCCTTGTCCCCAAAAAAACCCTCTTTATTTAGTTACTGTGGATTCATGGCATTCACACACAGAAAACTCCCGGCAATAATCCTCCCAAGGGTTAAGTGCAAGAACAGGCCTATCAATCCAGGCCGAGAGCTGCCAGTCTGCAAAGCTGTAAATTAAATATCTGGCACAGAGTCTGTGTGAGGCACAACTTTGATAAGCAAATCTTCCGAAAGAAATATGAACTCTCCTGCAACCATCACTCCCCTTTTGCTTCTATTTATTCCCCAGGGAAGGGCCATTCAGCATCCACGTGTGCCTTTCCTTCTGAATTGGCCCCTGTTTCTTAAATGTTCTCCTCCCCTGACAGTTCTGCGCATATGTGCATCTGGAACAGGCTTCAGCTGTTCTTCTTCTCCACTTATCTCCGACTCCGAAGGCAGCTGGGAAATGTCAGACAGCCCTGGCCCTATATCTGCTTCCAATGCAGAGCATTTGTCAGAGCCTTCCCCAGACTCCAGGACTGGTCCAAGTTCCTCCCCTACCTCCTCACTGTCTTGAGTCTGCCACCAGCTCCCCTGGCAGCTGGTGGACCACGACATTTCCCTTGAACAAAAAAACAAAAAAAAACCCTCCCAACATCCCTGCTCGCAAATTTGAAAAGAAATAAAATGCCATTTCTACCCAGCCATTGCGTAGCCTTGTCATCTGCACTGAAGAGCAGATGTGCCACAGCGAAAATATTTATTCTAGACTGTTTTTCTAGATGGTTACAAACAACATACCTGTGGATAAGCAGAACCAGGCACTGGGAAGACTGCTGGCCTTGGCATGTGCTGAAGAGGATGGCCGATGTATTGAGGATTGCACGGAATGTGGGTCTGGAGTGTCGTATAGGGGTGCAAGCCCTGGGTGTGTGCATGTGCCATTGCTGGTCCTGCCACAGTGTGCTGCTGGTATATGGTTGACCCCACTGAGATCACAGGCACTACTGTTGCTGCTGCTGTTACCGCAGCAGCCACCGTTACTGTAGCGGATTCTGATGTCACTCTGGTGTCTGGTAGTCCACGGACTGTTTCGCATGACGCCCGGGCTCCATTTGCACTGCAGCCTGTTGCTCCTTCCCTCTGGGCAAGAGTTCCCCCAACTGTTTGCTCATACAACCAGTACCACTGATGAGCAACCTCAAACAGAACTTCAGGATAAACTCCGCCACCTTTGGCTGCCTCTTCTACAGCCAAGCAAGCCTTCTCCAACATTAGATTATCCTGCAAATTCAAAAGCTACATTGATTCAAGGTATTTATAGGAGTCTTCAGAAAGAACCATTTAGAATTAACTTTTAGAATGAAATACATCGAAAGGCTAAAAGGCAGCAAAACTAGCAGTACAAAACAATCAGGCATGGAAAAGGCTAGTGTAAGGCTTTCATGCTCCTGAACTGCAAAGGGAACAGCTACCTCCCCCTCTGGCTGAGCAAAATGAATCAATGATAACTAGCCTCTGCAAATTTAAAATATATTGTAATTATGAAAATTTGGAAGAAAAAAGAGAATTTTTAGTACAATATTCCGCTGAGCAAAGTACGAAATATAAAACTGAATGATCAATTTTATTATCTGTATGAAATTATTAAAGATATACACTGTGTGCACAATTATTAGGCAAGTTGTATTTTGGAGGATTAATTTTATTGAACAACTACAGTGCTTTCGGTTAATCCAAAACATTAATAAACCTCAAACCTGAATATTTAAGAAAGTGAAACTGATGTTTTTGCTTTCTTAGGAAAATAAAGATAAAGGTAAAGGTTCCCCTCGCACATAGGTGCCAGTTGTTTCCGGCTCTAGGGGGCAGTGCTCATCTCCATTACAAGGCCAAAGAGCCAGAGCTACCCAAAGATATCATGTGGCCAGCATGACTAAATGCTGAAGGCGCACGGAACACTGTTACCTTCCCACCAAAGGGGTCCCTATTTTTCTATTTTTGGGGGGCTTTCGAATGGTTAGGTTGGCAGCTGGGACAAGTAACGGAGGCTCACTCCATTACATGGTGCTGGGGATTCAAACCACTGAACTGCCGAGCTTTCTGATCGACAAGCTCAGCGTCTTAGCCACTGAGCCACCCTTCTTAGGAAAATGAGTGTGCACAATTATTGGGCAACTATTAATGCGTAGAATCATTCTGCAACTAAATGAAAAACAAAAATTTGCCCATCCCACTTGTTTATTTTCATCTGTTGAAGTGAGAATAATAAAAAAAACCAATTCAAAATGTCCAAATAAACATTTCCAACATTCAAAAAAAAAAAAAAAGAACTAATGACGCATATAGACGCCCTTCTTTTCAGTAATAGTCAAAAAAGCCTTCCATTCATGGAGTCTGTCAGTTTCTTAATCTGTTGTCAATCAACATTTTATGCAGTAGCAACCACAGCCTCCTGGACACTGTGCAGAGTGGTATACTGTTTTCCTTCACCATAAATATCCCATTTAGGGAGGGCCCCCAAGTTCTCAATAGGTATCTTAAAGCAAGAAGGAAAAGTTCCTAGCCGAATAACTCTTGGAAGTAGAGGGGGCTACAATGGAAGATGCTGGGGTTCACCAGTCAGACAGAATACATCAGTCAGTTTATTGTATAAATTCAGGCAATTAGCTTGTTTAGTTACAGTAATGTAACTTATAACATAAGGCAGAGACCTTTTTGTGTCCTTGAATGCATTCATTTTTCCCCAATTAAGCCTTCCCAAAATCTTTTAGGGCTAAGGATTGTCCTTCAACAGCTCAGATGAGGAAGGAGCCCATGTCATTATTCTTTCATCTTTAACAGCTTTACTGGCTAGCCACACAGTGGAGTACTTCAATGCATACGATGGAGAATTGTCCTGCATAAAAATCATGGTCTTCTTGAAAGATGCAGAATTTGTCCTGTACTACTGCTGGAAGAAACTGCCTTCTAAAAACTGGCAGTAGGTTTGGGAGTTGATTTTGAGTCCATCTTCAATCCGAAAAGGTCCAACTAGCTCACTTTCATCTCATAAGTCCATCAAACCTTTGACAAATATGTCTTCAGATACTTCTTGGTCCGATCTTGCCATTTCAATTTATGTGTCCTGTTCAGTGATGATTGGGTTTCAGCCTTCTTTACTGTGGCCATGTCTCTAAGCATTCAACCTCTTGCATTTCTGGGCATTCTAGGTAGGTTGCAGTTCTGGAATATGACAGAACTGGAGGATAATGGATTGCTGATAGCTTCACATTTGGTTCTTCTTAAATCTTTGGCAATTAATATGTGTCTTTCTCCCCCCCCCCTCACATTTCATGCAATCCTGCTGACTATTTGCAACAAAACACAGATGGTTCTGTGGTCATGCCCCCCAATATCTTAGTAATTTTAAGAGTGCTGCATCCCTCTGAAAAACTATTTTTACAATTTCTGACTTTTCAGAATCAGTTAAATCTCTTTTTTGGCCCATTTTGCCTGAGGAAAAGAAGTTGCTTAGTAATTATGCACCTGCTGATATAGAGTGTTGATCTCCTCAGACCATGTTACACAAGAGTACATCACCTGGTATACTTATATCCACTAAGTATTCAGGTTTATACAGCTGGGAGGTGGAAATATGCATATAAATGATAGGGTCAAAAAACTCATTTGCCTAATAATTGTGCACACAGTATAGATGTGGAAATGGCTGTACCTTATTTGTTTTAATTCAGTTTATAAAACTATAAAAAAACAATCTTTGCCACAACACTGAAGTTGCTAGATAGAGTTGTAACTTCACTCTAAAGAACTGAAAAACAGGACTTCCGGTTTGAGCTTCTTTGTAGACAGACCGAAACCGCGATAGTGCATGGTTTCGATCCGTGCTCACTGCTGGAGCGCCCTGAGCCGGCTGGTTTCGGGGCTAAGCCACCCCATAGAGGTGGTGAAGAGGGGGGAGACTGCCAGCAGGGTTGAGGAGAGCCGCATCTCTCCTCCTCAGCTGGCCATCACTCCCTTTTCTGAAGGCGGTTGCCTTTCAAAAATGGCCACCTGAAAGAAGAACTCGACTGGAAAAGAATGTGCAGGAGGAAGATAAGAAGAGAAAGTTTTGGTTGACTGGGTTAAAGTGCAAAAGCAACAACTCAGGTACCCTGGAATTTGAACTAAAAAAAAAGTAACATTGTTCCTAAAGAAGATTTTGAAGCAGTGAAGGAGAGAGAAAAGGGAAAGGATTTGGGTTTTTTTCTTCTCTCCTTTTCCCTATACTGACAGCTAAGAGCTCTAAATAAGAAATTTGAAAAAAAAATCCACTTTGACATCAATAGGCATTTAAGCTGAAAATAAAATGTCAAAGGGATAATAAAGATTTCTGGATACTTAAAACCTTTTAAAAGCAGGAAAGGAGAAAAAAAGAATTAAAGGGCAGGATCTGGAAAAAAGGGAAGAGACTGCCTGGAATTAAAAGGAATTTAGAGTAAAACCTCAACAACACTTCTAAAAGATACATTTTAACTAAAACTTGGCTACAAAATAGTAGAACCCCAGGAAGAGAAAGTGGAAAAAAGAAGCATGAAGAAACAGCTTGGGAGTATTTGGATTATTTGGTGAACTCTGGATTTTTGGTTATTACATTTGAATGACTAAAATCAATCAGGTGGTTGTTTAAAAGTGTTTTAAAATGGCACTACTTTTAGATGAACTGAAAATGGAACTTAAAAAGTACAAAGAAGATGCACAAGAAGGGAGAGGTTCTTTTGGCTTCGTATTTCAATTCTTAGAAATGGAGATCTCGAACTATGAGAAACAACAAGAAATGCCTGCAGAACAAGAAGATTGGGACAAAGAAGAAGCCATCTTTAATGAACAAGTAATTTTATGTGGGGAAAAAAAGGAAAGGAGGAAAGAGAATGAAAAGTTTAAGATTTGAAAAAACAACCAAAGAAAAGGAATAATAACTTGAAAAATAAGTATAATATTCGAAAGCAACATAAGAGAGGAATACAGAAAAGAGAATTGGAACTAGAGACAAGGGGGTAAAAAGGTGAGGGAGAAGAAGAGAGGGAAAAAGGAAAGGAAAAGAAGTTATAAAGGACAGAAACAAGATATGGAGAAACAGGGCCTTTTTAGAGATAATGGGTGAAAATTTAATTGAAAAAGGGATTCTGCAAAGGTACATAAGATAGTATAGTTATATTAGAAATAATTTTAGAAAATATGAAACAATGTATGAATAAAATGATAGATAAAATAGTTATTGTAATCTAGTGAAATGTTTGTTAATAAATAAATGAAACAAAATGAATGATAGAATTGAATTAGGAAAGGATGGGAACATTTTAATTATTTAATGTTTTATAAAATATAAGGGAAGAGAAATAGGGGAAAAAACAATTACAGAAAGCTTATAAGTGTTCCCAAGGAAGTATGATATTTAATTGAAAAGTAATGTTAAAGATGTTAAGACTTTAATGAATATTAATGATAGAATTGAATTGGAATGGAATGAGTGTTTTAATTACACATATTTATAATCACTTTTTAAGAATATAGTGTGTATTTTAAGAATGTACCAAGCAGAATTCAATTGGAAGTCATGTATTATATTGAATGTTATAACCTCAAGGTATATATTGCAGCTTAAATAGGAGTTGAATGTATAAAATTAAAAGATATAAAGGTGTCATACTCCAGTAACTACAGGAGAAAATTTGTTTAATTAGAAAAGAAAATATGAAATTGAAACAGGACAGAAAAAAGTATAAATATGATTTGAACTGATATGAGATAATTAAAATAAAATTGAGAAAATTAAGAGAGGAGAAAAACTATGTAGAAAATGTAAAACAGTAATAAGATATAGAATAGAACATAAAAGTGAGCATGAAATTGAGTTTGTGTCTGTATGAAGAAGTGTAACCCGGGACCATGCTATTTTCAAAAAAAGATGTTTTATTTGTATTATGTTTTTTTTTGTGTGAAAACCCAAATAAAATTTTCCAAAAAAAAAAAAAAAGAACTGAAAAACAGGGGAGATCAACTCTAAACAACATAGTTGTTGATGTATTTATTCAAGAAGCGCAGTAGCCCATGTTTCAGCCCTATTCCACAATGCCATAAAAAAGCTAGTCCAATGCTTGTATCTGCTAGGTGTTGAAGTGGATTAAAGACGTCTGAATTGCTTACCTGCTCTTTGCACTGGACTAGGGCTCTCTGGATTTCATTGGGGTTCAAGGCATGTGCATGTGGCAAACAACTCAATGCCAACTCGGCAGCTGATCGCACCATGTTGGAATCCCGAGCTCTTGAAGCTCTGTCAGCCAACGATGCCACTTCTGGGGGAGTTAGGTGTCCATCCCAGCATTCCACCAAGATATTCAAGGCTGCACTGCCAATTTCCATGGCTTGCCCTAGAGGCCAGAGACAAGAACAGAAGAAAATCAGGTCAGATATTAGGTCTGTATATTAAGGAATCTCTTTTAATTATTTCCAGTGATTAAATTATTACATCATTACAAAGGAAAATATCTTGGACAACATTAAGGACCCAAATCAGACTGAATAGAGACTAGAAATAGGCAACCTATGGCCTATTTTCCTGCTGCTACCATTCTACAGACTCTGTAAACTCACAGTGTCTGTTACCAAAATTCCACAGTTCTGAATGCATGCAGATACTTCTCTTGCACCTGACCAAATTCTGCCATCTGATCTCCTACATGAGGTACCTGACCATTCCCACCTAAAACTTGTAACTATATTGCCCACTTCTACTAATAGATAGCCTGTCAACCGATGTAGAACAGATCAGGCACACCTTTTGCAGGCACCAAAGAGTTCCTAGAGTATGTTGCTGAAACGCAATAGTCAGCCACTGAATTAGGGCATGATTTTCATTAAGAAAAACTGACACGTGTTAAATCTCCAAGGGATTTAAGAAAATTATAGGAGGAGAGCTGACAAGTTGATTTCCAGTTCACTGGTGTCCAGATAGCAAATAATACCTATATGCTGTTGCTATTCCAATTTAACCACACGTATATATCACAATGCTTTTTCTCACAGTGCACAAGAAACTGCATTGCAGGTTAGAAGCCTTTTTTCACAGCATTCATCCTCACATCAGATGGGAGAAAGCAAGCTCAACTCTGCCCGGGCTGTCTGTATATCTAACCAGCATTCAGCTATGATATGAACATTTTTTTCCACTGCACAATATAGCCACCAGCAAAAAGATAAAAAGGGGATTATAATAGTTGTTACTTTTCTCACTCGGCAGCCCTTTCTGTGTTGCACAAACTGTACGAAGGAAAATACCGATAAGACTTCCAGAGCACCACTGGTTATAGCACGAAGCTACTTGGCAAGGTTTTCAAATATGGGCTCTTTAAAAATAAGACAGGCTTGTTGTGTGGAACAGCTTGTGCAGATACTATTCCCACCTGTGATCCAAGAGACATGAGAAGAGTAAGTCCGAGAGAGCCAGTTTGGCGAGACAAAGTTGTGCAGTCCCAATGCATAGAGTCCAATCTCAAAGGCGCAAAGGTGAAGGTTACGATGAGGCCCTTGGTGGCCGCCACTAGAAGATGGATGGGTGAAAATAGAGGTGCTGCTGTTTCCTCCAGCCTTAATGAGAACTGTCTTGGCCAACTCAAAATAGAAGTGAGCAGCTGCCTCTGAGGGCTGATTTGGAACATGGGGGGCATGGCTCTCCGGTCGCCTGCCCTTGTACCTGAAGGAAAAATAAAATAAAATAGCCATTAAACAAATTGAAGTGAAACCCAAATAAAGTAAGACTGAGATGTCTCCAAAAGGTAACAAAGCTTCCATTTCTAACTGAGCCTCTCCCTGCTTTAGAGACTCTTTCTTGGGCTAAATGCAGGTCAAAGCCAGGAAACGTTTGTACCATAAAGGCACAGTTCTAGATGAGCAGCAGCACCCACCTCCCAACCTCCACAGTCTTTGCACGTGCTCCTCCACTGGCCCTCCGGCTTCCACTGGAAGAAGAGGAACCCAAGGAATCACTGGAAGAACTACTGATGCTGTCACTGTCCTGCCCCCGGCCCCAGGAGGTAGTTGCCCAGCCCCCTCGCAGGGGGCGTCGACTGAGGGTGGGAGAACTGTCAGAGGTGGTTTCTGGGGCACTGCTGTCAATGCTTGCCATTCCTACAAGGCAATGAGAATAGGTTAAACAAGCTTAGAGGGCGCAAAATAATCAGACCACAATATGGAATACCATCTCATTTTTTTCAATATTCACAGGATTCTGCAGTTAAGTTCAAATCAGCAACTAGAAAATAAACACCATTTGTTTGAGAACTTCTGGTGGCTATCAATTTGAATTGTGTCATGTTAGGAAACATTGCAGGCTATTATACTGCTCTGATTTGCAACAATGTTACATCAGTTACCGAGGAATGGATATTAATGCTTTTCAAAGAATTCTCTTCCAGTTTGTCATATGGACATATCCAAGAGACAAGCTTGACTCTTGTGTGTTTCCATATGCCAAATTGAGCCATCTTATTTGCCAACTGAGCCACCTTACTAATTTGAGTTAATTATTTGCCAAATCCTGAACATTATTTACAGCAACAGACAGGCAAACTCCCCTGTTCACCAAAAGATTGGAGGAAATACTTACTTCTTTATTTCTAAATAATTTACAAATACAATTATGATACATAGTTTGGTAGCACCAAAAGAAATTACAATCAACTTCACAAACTATACACATTTATGCTAGCGTAGATGTTTTTTTTCCTTTTCTTTCCATTCAATAATGTCCAATTCTCAGAGACTTGATTTCCTAGCAAGGTTTTTTAGCTTGCCACTGCCTTCTTCTTAGGGACAAGAGAAAGTGACTGGCCCAAGTTCACCCAGGATGATGACGTGACCGCTATCCAAACTGACTCTCCAAAAGATATCCGGTAACTCTGCCCCAAGTTTCACAATCCTATAAACTCTTGTAATATTCTCAATCTATTTCTTACCATATTCTGACTTCTTTATGCAGCAACAATTATTAAAAGTTTGGTAATGTAACACCTCAAAGATTTTTTAGCTATTTTTGATTGAAAAGAACACGCACATATGGCATTGTGTGATGCTGCAGATTTTCATGAGTTTTACTAATCTATACTTTGGGTCCCTTTACTTTTTTAATTGGGAGAAAAATAATTCACATCATTATTTATTTTACAAGTGTAATAATTGCAAAGTTACAAATAAGAAATGCATACTTCAGCTAGCTATTTGTAAGCCTATCATTAACATGAGTACTTTATGAGAGCTTTGAGAGTGCAGTGGTTAGAATGCAGTATTGAAGGCTAATTCTGCTGATTGTCGGGGGTTTGATCCTTATTGGCTCAAGATTGACACAGCCTTCCATCCTTCCGAGGTCGGTAAAATGAGGATCTAGATTTTGGGGGGGAATATGCTGACTCTGTAAACTGTTTAGAGATGACTGTAAAGCACTACAAAACAGTATATAAGCCTAAAGGCTACTGAAATTTATATGGCTTCATTAAAATATGTATTTGCATACCTCTGTACATATCACATTATATTTTACTTTCATGGACATTTTCAGCATCATTAAAACTGGCGAGAGAGAGGGAGACAAAGCCCCAGGTCACAAAAAAGATAACTAATGAATTCTGAACTTCAACAAATCCATCTAGAGAATAGTAGATTAGGATATAATTAACAGTTCAGATGGGTTTTCCATTCATAATCAATGGACAAGCATTTTTCATTAAAATGTTCCCCGATGTCAGCCAGAACCTGCCTTCTGGCTGGTAATCTTTGCCTCAATGTTGTCCCCTTTTGCAGGAACCTCTGAACCATCACAGGTCTTCACCCAATAGCAGAGATGTGAAGTCCATCCCCAAGTTACCTGTGTGCTTCTTTTTCTGTCTGACTGGTGAACCCCAGCATCTTCCATTGTAGCCCCCTCTACTTCCAAGAGCTATTCGGCTAGGGACTTTCCCTTCTTGCTTTAAGATACTGGATTCAACAGGTGGGTCGCAGGGGGATCTCTGAGGGTTCTCTGGGGAAGCACAAAGAGTCACTTAGAAAGGCACTAAGGGGAAAGAGGAAGACCATTTGCAAACAAGGATCTGTATTAATGCTATCACCATAACTCAGTTCCTTTCCTACATAAATATTGAAAGTTAAAAGTTAGGGGTAGATATTCACAGGCTGATTCAGTATCCCTTTTCCCAAATGGGAAAAAATTCTAGTTAATGTATACTGTATTAATGTATAATGTATTTTGCAGTTGGAAAAGAAAGTCCTAAAAATAAGAAAAGCTTCTTTTTGGAATTATTCTCCAATAAATGACAAATTGTTTAAGAAAAGCTGTAACTGAAAACTTTCAGGTAACCATAGGACCGAAGCCTTTACGTCAAGAAAATAAACACTTTTTATTTCCTATTTCTCATGGTCATGAGAAAAGGGCAGTTGGTGTCCTGTGTCACAGCTGTCCATACCTTGGGTAGTCTTCTCCATAAAGGGTTCAGAAGGATTGCTTTGGACTGCAGGTGGTACACCTGTCTGCTGTGCAACAGATGTTCCTGGGAGATGTTGCATGGGTGCAGTTGATTGGGTAGCATGTTTGGAAGGAGATTTCTGATTAGGTACTGTAGGTTTGCTGGATGAGTAGAATGAACTCAGAGTTTGAGGTTTGTGTGTCTGACTTTCCCTGTCCAGCAGCTTATCTAAGATCTACAAAACAGAGAACAGGAGAATGCAGAGGTTACTATTTGAGCTAAATACTTCGGGAACAGAAAGGATAATATGGCATAATCAAAATTCATCTGAAATTAGAAGGGGCTGGGTTCATATGACAGGCATGAGGCTAAGTTCTCATGGATGCATATGCAGCTAATCAGTCAGTTTATTGTACAAATTCAGGCAATTAGCTTATTTAGTTACAGTAATGTAACTTATAACATAAGGCAGAGACCTTTTTATGTCCTTGAATGGATTCATTTTTCCCCAATTAAGCCTTCCCAAAATCTTTAGGACTAAGGATTGTCCTTCAAACTCTGGCAGGATCAGGAGAAAGAAACTTATGGCAAAAGTATATTCTAATTTAATCTTACAGTACATTAATTCATTACAGTAAATCTGAATATTTAAAAGCAATCCTCTTCTATCTTGATAAGAATTCCAATTTAGTTGTCCCCAGAACATGTCCTTGACTTATGAAATTATATTTATATTTGCATGCAGTCTATTCTTAAAGGCTCCGGGCAGATAACAAGATCAGCATAAAATAAAAAGTCAATTTCCTCAAAAATAAACCCATACATATCACCATCATCATCATCATCAGTTCCTGTATAGAGCACATTGTGCAGCAAGTATTTTCAAGCAGTTTCTATCATTTGCAGCATCTTCAGCATCATCCCAAGGGACATTAATAATCTTAGATCTTCCTTAACTGTTTGGTGCTAGATTTTCCAAGGCATCATTTTTTCTTTCCTGCAGGAAGCATCCAAGGTAGTACAATTTTTGGATGCTGGTCTTTAGGCATAGTAATACATGGCCAACAAGCTGCATTCAACATTCATTCACAGTTCTCAATAGGTGTTCTTAATCTGATCTTTGTAGTACTTTTTCATTAGTGATGTGGCTGTGATATGAGACAAGCAGCATTGTTGGAAAACATTTATCTGTTTAATTATCTTGGCTGTGCATTTCCATTAAACGGAGCGTAATCAATTTTACTGACTTCAAAAAGTTGATTGACTCAATTCATCAAGTCTCATTATGTAATGCTGTAAAGTGCTTAGGTATTTCTCAATGTTTTATAAACGTCTTTAAGAGTCTGTATTATAACTTTAGCTGCTATGTACAAATGGAATCTGGCAACACAGCTTTCTTTAACATCAATACAGGAGTAAGACAGGGGTGTATGCTTTCATCATTCTTGTTTCTCCTTTCCATGGACTTTATTATGCATAGAGCAATGGATGCGCAGTGGTTAAAGCCCCTGTCACACTGCACCAACGGATAGAAAGAGGATGTAAAACGGAGAAAAACGCTTGCCATCCGTTGGTTAACGTGATGCATCCGTTCTGTACTCACTGCGTGCGTGATTCATACGTTCTATCCGTCCAACATCCGTCTACAGAGATTTCATCCGCTCAAAAAGTTTTGAGCTGCACAAAACTTTTTGAGAGGATGAATTTTCCGCCGCGTCCGTTCTACATCTGCTACACATACGGGGAACAAACGTTCTACATCTGTTACACGTCTGCTGTATCCGCTCGGCATCCGCTGTGCACCCGCACAACTCGCATCCGCTCCAGCGGAAAAGGGAAAGCGGGAGGAAGCAAAACGGACGCGGAACGTCCACGCAGCGTTAGTAGCACGGACATAGAAAGGATGAAAGCGGATGCAGCTCGCATATAAAGCATTAAAACGGAAAAAATGTTCGTATAGGGGACATATTTCAGATATTTAGAATGTCTGGAGGATGTCTAGAGGATGCAGAAGGACACCTAGCGGAAAACCTATATTTCCTATAAAAAGGGGGAGGAAATCACCTGGATCTCACTTTCAGTCCAGCAGCCCTGGTGTGCAGACCTCTTCAGCCTTGCTCTTGCTCTTCCACAGCATCCAGTCATCTCCACCATGGATCATTGCACACTCCTTTTGGTAGCCGCCATCATTCTACAGCAGTGCAGAGCCCTCTTCAGGCTCTTTCACCTATTCTACACAAGGAAAAGGAGGTGTCCAAGAAGTGTGTGGGTCCGAAGATGGATCGCGAGAAGAGCCGAGTACGGACTGTATGACAAGCTGATGGTGGAGCTGAGGAACGAAGACTCTCGTGCATTCCAGAACTTCATGAGGATGCCGCCAGCCATGTTTGACTAACTTGTGGAGCGGCTGAGACCCAGGTTGACCAAGGCAAACACCCAACTTCCAGCCCAGCCTGGACCCTGGGCTGAAGGTGTCACTGACTCTGCGCCACCTGGCCTTCGGGACCATGTACAGGAGCATGCAGTATGCCTGGAGGGTGCCACACAACACCATCAGCATTGTGGTCAGAGAAGTGGTGCAGGCCATCATCGAAGAATACCTGGAGGAGCTCCTCCAGTGCCCCTCCACTGAAAAGGCTGGAAGAAAGTTGCAGAACAGTGGTATCAGAAGTGGAACTTCCCCCACACCATTGGAGCCATAGATGGCAAGCACATGGCCTGCAAAGCTCCAGCCAACTTAGGGTCCATTTATCACAACTACAAGGGCTCCTTCAGCATCATCCTCTTCGCCACGGTCGATGCTGACTACAAGTTCATGTACATCGATGCTTCAGGCAACCGCTCATCTTTAGATGCCCAGGTATACAACACCAGTCACCTCAAGGAGGGGCTGGAACGCAACCTCATCATGGGCTTCCCAGATCCAGACCCCCTGCCCAACGACACACAAGATGTGACCTACTTCATCGTGGGGGGTGACGCCTTCTCCCTCAGAACCTACCTCATGAAGCCCTACACTTCAAGATGCCTCACCCGTGAAGAGAGGATCTTCAACTACAGGCTGTCCAGGGCAAGACGGGTGGGGGAGAACGCCTTTGGCATCCTGGCCAACAGGTTCCAGGTACTTCTCACCACCATGCAGCATTGCCCAGAGACCGTGAGGAACATCGTGGAAGCTTGCTGCATCCTGCACAATCTCATGCGCACCCCCTACCCAGTCTTGCAGAACAGGCTCGTGGACCGCCAACAAGGGAATGAGGACATGGAGCCTGGTGAATGGAGGCAAGGGCGAAACCTGATAGACACTGTGGACGTGCCAGGCCCCAACAGAGCTTCACGTGAAGGGAAGAAGCAGCGCAACCTCCTGAAACACTGGTGCAACTCCCCAGCTGGAGCAGTGGAGTGGCAAGACAGGATGGTAGATGCTTAATGGATACTTCCTTGAGCCTGTCTCATCACACTGATCAGATTGTGCCATGTATGTTGAGTGGCCCTACAATGAACAGGGCATTTAATAAAGAGTTGTGTTTATGTTGAAATGTGTTGATGAATGATTAAATTGTTATTGATAATAAAGGGCCATAGGTGTGGCACCTGGGAGGGTGGACCATACAGTCCCACTATGCTTGCACTGGAGGTTTATCCATCCCACAGCTATTACCCATCCCACAGCTATTACCCATCCCACAGCTATTACCCATCCCACAGGTATCCCTGCCCATCCCACAGCTATCCTTACCCATCCCACAAGCATGCAAAGGCTTAAACCATTTCTAAAAGTTTCCACCAAGACTTTATTTACGAAAAGAACTGAACCAAGTGTGTGAAGCAAAGATAACCTTTGTTAATAACAAACTGTAGGACTTTATTAAAAAAGCAAAATGAACCAAGAAAAGTGTCCCAAGCAAAGATAAAGTCAACAGGTAGCAACCCAGTCTCTGGCACTCTTCTCAGTCACTCTGAGGCGTGCCCATGGTCTCAGGGGTGAAGGGTCCAGAGGCTGTGGAGGTGGCAGTGGCTGGAGTGCTGATCTGAGGTGCCATTGGGGTGCCTGGCCCCGAGAGGACAACAGGGGATGGTGTGTGGAGGAAGCTCTCAGAGAGCTGGCTCAGTCCCATGATGTTGAGAGCCCCTTCCTCCAGGACATGGGATATCAGTCCCCAGACCAATGACAGATGTTCTGAGGCCGGGCTTGGCTGTGGGGTGGAGGAAGGAGGAGTGTAGTGGGGCTGTCTGGTCTGCAGGTGAGCGAGGTGAGGCATCGGTGGCATCTGTGGCGTTGGTGGCATCATTGGCATCTGTGGTGTCTGTGGCATTGGTGGTATTGGTGGTATCGGTGGCACCTGTGGTGTGCGATGAACCTGTGCCTGGACTGGGAAGGGCTGCCTGTGCTGCTGGAACTCCTGGTAGCCGTAGCCTTGGCAGGTGAGGGGCTGTTGAAAGCCTTGGAAGGGCTGTGTCAGCCTTCAAGATCTTCTACTATTGCTTTGCATCTTTCGACTGCCATAAGTAACGGGGGGAGGAAGGGAAAGTCTGGGAAGTGAGCTGGAGATGTTAAATTCTTCTGTTGTGTAAATGGGGGGGGGGAAGCATACAATAGAGTTAGGTTTCTATTTCTTGCTTAGCTTTCTTTTCTCTGCGCAACTGCAACCCGTTATCAAAATATGCCAAGGTCAACGAACAGAGGCTTCATCATCACCTGAAGATGCCCACATGATCATGTTCACAATTTCTAATTGGAAGTGTCATCTGAACTATTGGGGGTGGGAACATTTCCATCACTTTGTACATGTGAATTGCGCGCCTAATTTCTCAGATTCAGAATTCTTTGGTTGCTACCACTTCACTTTCAGTAAAAGATATCTTTTCTCTAAACTAAAGAGTCTAAGTATTTCTTTCCTGGATTTTGAATGGAGCTCCGCCTGACATTATTCTGAATCTCCCACCAGCCCACCCGGAGAGAATACCCAATTTTCTTCTGAGGGGGCCTGGACATCATGTCATCTTCAAATAGTGACCAAGAGGATCCGAGAGCCATTTTAGGGCAAGATTCTGTGCTGGTGCAGGAGGCCCAATCGCTAGCAGAGCTCAGTTTGCAAGAGGATCCAGTGGTGAAGCCCAGATGGTCGGTGGGAGTTGGTTGGAAAGATCCGGAGGAGGACCCCCCCCCCGGGGTCACAACTACCCGCCGGCGTGGAAAAGAGGAGCCTTGGCAAGAGAAGGAAAAGAGGGAACTCTTGCTGGATCAAGCCAGGAGACTCCTTAATGAAGCCTTTGAACAACTTCAAGCTGCACAAAGGTATGAAGGGGGAGGGGAAGTAGCCCCAGCCAGAAGAAGCAGAGCAACTCCCTCTCCATAAATCAACCCGATCCAGCAGCAGCCCCGGGGCCTTCAGCGGGAGGTGTGATTCCTAGAAGGCGTAGAGCTCCTAGGCTGCCTCCGTTAGAAGTAAAATATGGGGGGAATCCCAAAACCTTGGGATTTTTCCAAGCTCAAGGTTGGAGCCATATGGAAGAATATGGGGAGGATTTTCCCTCAGAAGCAGCCAAAGTGAGGTGTGTTACCAGCGCTCTGGAGGGAATAGCGGCAGAGTGGATGGTGACCTTGCATAATGATAATGCTCCTCAGCTGCTGAATTATAACCTATTCATGGCTGCACTGCGGGCTAGGTTTGAGGACCCATTGGCAGAGCACAAGGCCCGAATTAGGATGAAAGCCATAAAACAGGGGCGGAGGTCTGTGGCTGACTACACCCAAGAATTTAGACAGTTAGCCGGCTATTTCCGAGGCTGGCCCTAGGAAGCCCTGATAGAAGCGTTTAAAGATGGTTTAAATGAAGATGTGTACCAGAGATGCACTGCTAGAAGAGACCCCAATGACTTGCAGATGTGGTACTTGCTGGCAGAAGAAATGGAGATTGATTTAATCCGAAGTAAACGGCGGGGAGGTTATGGGTGGAGCAAGTTTTCCCCCCCACGTCCTCAAGAGGCTCCTAAACCTCAGAAGGGAGGAGTGGCGGCAAGACCTAACCCCTCGGCCTGCTTTCGATGCGGGAAGGAAGGTCACCGGGCTGTGAACTGCAGAGTCAAGTTGGAGCCAAAGGGGGCGCCAAAGGAAGGAAAGAAACCTGAAAAGTCCCCAGCGAAGCCTCGCGAAACAGCACTAAAGTCGAAAGAGACAGCAAAGGTCGCCCCTCCCGCAGGAGAGGAATCAGAAGCCCCAGTGACCCCTGAGGAGGAGGATTCTGACTCGGAAGATGACTTCCTGGTAAGTCCAAGCGTGGGCCCTATGACCATTCCGGTGAAGTTGAGGGTACCTAATTCAGGGGTCGAAGGGGAAATGCTAGCCCTGTTAGATTTTGGGTGCACAAGGTGTATAATCAACATGGAAGTAGCGAAGAAAATGGGCCTAAAGCTAAAACCTTTTGAAGATGCCCATTTCCTTTTGCCAACTAGATGGATCAGTGGCTGGAGGTTGCCCTGTCCGTTTTGTCACGGAACCTATAGAAATGATCATGGGAGAGCATGATGAGACCCTGCGTTTTATTGTGGTCCCTGGGATGGAGCAACCATTAATATTGGGATTGCCCTGGCTCCAGAAATGGAACCCCCAGGTTAACTAGAGAAAGGGGTTGTTGCGCATACGCGCAAAGCAGCGACCGAGAGGAGGGGCCAGATCCCAGCCGAAGCCTGAGGACCTAATTGAAATAGCTTCCACAGGTACTGAGCCCGTGAAAGATGAGGAGAAAATTCCCAAAGAGTATTGGGATTTAAAAGAAGTGTTCAGTGAGAAGGCCTCGGATGAGCTTCCACCTCATCGGCCAACAGACTGTGCTATTGAGATTTTGCCTGGGGTGAAGCTCCCGAAACCAAAGTTGTACTCAATGACCCCACGGGAATTGGAAGAGCTAAGATTGTTTGTAGACAAAAATCTGGAACGTGGTTTCATTCAACCTGCTAGACCCCGAATAGCGGCCCCAGTGTTGTTCCGTGAAAAGAAAGATGGTTCCAAACGCTTGGTGGTGGATTACAGAAATTTGAACGTTATTTCTGTGGAAAACGTGTACCCCCTTCCTTTGATGAAGGACATGTTGGCCCATTTAGCGAAGGGAAAGATCTTCACGAAGTTGGATTTGAGAGAAGCATACTACTGGATTCGAATTAAGGAAGGGGATGAGTGGAAGACCGCTTTTAACTGCCCGATGGGTTGCTTCCAATTCAACTTTCTTCCTTTTGGTTTACAAGGGGCCCCAGCTGTATTCATGCAAATGATCAATCAAGTGTTACAGGGGGGTTCTGGTTTATCTTGATGATATCCTTATCTACACGGAAACTCTGGATGAACATGTGAAGTTAGTGTGGTCGGTTCTACAAAAACTGTTTGCCACTAAGTTGTATGCTAAATTGTCAAAGTGTGAATTCCACCAAGACAAAATTGATTATTTGGGATATCGCATTTCATCTGAAGGCATAGAGATGGATCCAGAGAAGGTGCGTGCCGTTCTGGAATGGGCTCCACCATGCACCAGAAAACAACTTCAAAGCTTTTTGGGATTTGCAAATTTTTACCGGCAATTCATCCTGACGTTTGCTAAGATAGCAATGCCCATCACAAATCTCTTGAAAACAAAAGGGGAGGTGAAGCCAAGGCCAGGAAAGCCGCTGGAGTGGTCCATGGAGTGCCAAGCAGCTTTTGAAAAGCGAAAACGAATGTTTGCTGCAGAACCAGTGCTGAAGCACCCGGATATGAACACTCCTTTCGTGATTCAAGCCGATGCAAGTGATGTGGCTATTGGAGCGGTATTACTTCAAGCCAACGAGAAAGGGACCTTACAGCCTTGTGTGTATGCCTCCTGTAAGCTGTCTGAAACAGAAAGAAGATGGACCATCTGGGAGAAAGAAGCTTTTGCAGTTCATTGGGCCTTGCTGACCTGGAGACATTTCCTGGAAGGAGCAAAACACTCATTTGAGGTATGGACTGATCATAAGAATTTGGAAGCCTTAAAAACGCCCCGGAAACTGTCCCCTAAACAAGTTCGCTGGGCCCAGTACTTCAAGCGATTCAATTTCTCCTTGAAGTACATTCCAGGCGGGAAGAACTTCATGGCGGATGCTCTCTCTAGACTACCCCAATATAATAGTATGCGCCAGGAGGTGATAAGCCCAATTGTCTCAGCCAAACATCTAGCCGCCCCAGTAATCACCACAGCCCAAAGGAAGAACCAAGAAATGGTTTTATCGAATGACCTAACCGAACAATTAAAAGAAGCTTTAAAACTGGACGAATGGTTCCTGGCTCATTCAAGTGACTATACAATTAGAGATGGTTTGGCTTGGGTGGGGGCCAAGTTGTATGTGCGACAGGTGCTGAGGGGCTAAATACTACAACAGGCTCATGATTCTAAAGCAGCTGGCCACTTCGGATTTGTGAAGACCTTGCATCTGGTTAAGCGGCAATTCTGGTGGCCTACTTTAAAGTAGGACATTGAAGCTTATATAGCTAGCTGTCCAATTTGTGCTTCGGCAAAGAGACCTCCTGGTAAGCCAGTAGGATTGTTACAAAATGTAGCTAGACCAACAACTCCCTGGAAAGAAATCTCTATGGACTTTATAGTAGAATTACCCGAAAGTGGTGGAAACACGGTCATCTGGGTAGTGACTGATTTGTTTTCCAAACAAGTACATTGCATACCTTGTTCCAAGATTCCCTCTGCTAAGATGCTGGCTAAACTGTTTATTTCACATATCTATATGTGTTCCGGAACGCATAATCTCTGACAGAGGGGTCCAGTTTACCTCAAATTTTTGGAAAGAGTTCCTGAAGTTAATAGGCTCCGCCCAGGGGTTAAGCTCCGCCCACCACCCCCAAACTAATGGGGCCTGTGAGAGGACTAACGCAGTGTTAGAACAATATCTTAGATGTTACATAAATTATCAACAAGATAACTGGTCCGAATTACTACCGTTTGCTGAGGTGGCATATAACAACTCCGTACACAGTAGTACTGGATTTACTCCATTTAAAGTGGCTTCGGGACAAGATTTCGTTCCCATACCTGAACTTCCTCGTGAAAAACCTAACATCCATTCGTTGGATGAATGGATAACTCAACTCCAACTTAAGTGGCCAGTGACATGCAAAGCATTAGATGAGGCCCATCAAGCTCATAAGAAATTTGCGGACAAGAAAAGATCCCCACAGAAAGAATATAAAGTGGGCGACAAGGTTTTCCTGTCCACCAGATACCTGCAGACCACTCAAAAGTCAAAGAAGCTTGGTCCTAAGTATGTTGGTCCTTTCACGATTGAACGGATTATAAATCCTGTAACAGTCCAGCTGAACTTACCCAAAACTCTTCGATGAATTCATCCGGTTTTCCATGTTAGTTTGCTAAAACCTGAACGTACTTCTGATCTAAGGCCCATCCAAGCTGACCCTCCCATACCAATACTGATTGAAGGTGAACAGCATTTTGAAGTTAAAGAAATTCTGGACTCTCGCAAATAGAGGGGTCGACTCCAGTATCTTGTAGCCTGGAAACATTTCCCTTCTTCGCAAGCCGAATGGATTAACAAAACCGATGTTAAAGCCCCTAAGTTGATCAAAGCATTTCGTTCCAAGTATCCTGATAAGCCTTAGGAGTGTATTGTTTTGTAATTGCTGAATGATTAATAATTATCTTTATATTTTTCTCCTCTCTCTCCTCTAGGACTGATGGTTTCCCTTTTTCTAGGAGGGACGAATGTCAGCCTTCAAGATCTTCTACTATTGCTTTGCATCTTTCGACTGCCATAAGTAACGGGGGGCGGAAGGGAAAGTCTAGGAAGTGAGCTGGAGGTGTTAAATTCTTCTGTTGTGTAAATGGGGGGGGGGAAGCATACAATAGAGTTAGGTTTCCATTTCTTGCTTAGCTTTCTTTTCTCTGCGCAACTGCAACCTGTTATCAAAATATGCCAAGGTCAACGGACAGAGGCCTCATCATCACCTGAAGATGCCCACATGATCATATTCACAATTTCTAATTGGAAGTGTCATCTGAACTATTGGGGGTGGGAACATTTCCATCACTTTGTATATGTGAATTGCGCGCCTAATTTCTCAGATTCAGAATTCTTTGGTTGCTACCACTTCACTTTCAGTAAAAGATATCTTTTCTCTAAACTAAAGAGTCTAAGTATTTCTTTCCTGGATTTTGAATGGAGCTCCGCCTGACATTCTGTGACACCACCTGGGGTGGAGGAGCAGACCTGGAGTGGGTCAGAGAAGGTTCAGCTGGGCCTGGAGGGTGGTGCAGAAGACCTGTGATCCTCTCCTTGATCACCTGGTACTGGGCTTCGGGCATTTCCATGAGGGTCTGGTTCACGTAGGTGAGGAAGGGCTTTCTGTTAGAGGATGGTATGTCGAAGTGTACCAGCTGAGAGAGGAGATCTACGCTGCTCTTGATGGTGTCCCTGATCTCCAAGAGGACAGTGTGGCTCTGCCCCTCCGGTCTGCCTCTCAATCTGCTTTCTGTGGAGGTGGAGCTGGGGGTGGGGGTGGGTTGGTCTCTGTTGGCAGCGGCCTCTTCTTACTCCATCTGCGTCAGGGGATCCTCCATGTGCTCCGGCACAGGGAGTGCAGCTGTCGGGGGGGGTCTCCGTCGTGGGGCGCTCCAAAGATACCTGCCTGGACACAGGAACTGACTCTTGTCCAGAAGAGGACTGGTTCTCTGTGGGCTGCCTAAGAGTGAGGGTTGACAGAGGGGCTGCTCCTCGGTGGCGGACCTCACCCTCCAAGAAGCTGGAGGTCCAAGAAGCTGGAGCTTCAAGAAGCTCCTATGCCATGACATAGGTCTCCCGGTCGGTGAGCTTGACCGCGGCCTGGCCAGACTTCTTCAAGTGCAGCTTCCCGTACCAGGTGTGCATGTGCTTCCACCACCCCAGGAGGACATCCGAAGTGTAGCCCAGGCTCTCCGCCTTCTCTCTCCAAGCCGCCTGCTTCCGCTTGGTGTCTCGATAGAGCCTGTGTCCCTTCCTCCAGAGGTACTCGTTCTCCCTCAGCCATTCGAGCATCTCCTCCTCATGTTCCTTTGCAATGGAGTACTGTCTCCTCTCCCTCTTTTCTCGCGAATGCCTCTTCCTCCCTCTGGCAGGGCCTTCTGGGCCCTCATCAGCAGGGCTTTGAGGTTCTAGAGGTTGGTCCACCACACCACCACCACCAGCAGCAGCAGCACCAGCAGAGTCAGCACCAGCAGAAGCACCAGCACCAGGAGCAGCACCAGCAGAAGCACCAGCACCAGCAGAGTCAGCACCAGCAGCAGAAGAAGCAGCAGCACCAGCAGCAGAAGCCCCGGCAGAAGCAGAGTCAGCGCCAGGGGGTGGGATGGTGGTCCTGTCCCTTCTTGCCAGGGCTGGCAGGAGTAGGCACAGGCTTCCTCTTCTTCCCCATGGTTGTTGGCTGAAGATGTGTCTGGCAGCAGGTCTTTCCTCTGAATGGTGACCTGCTTGCAAGCTGCTTCCCTTTATATCCACGGGGCTGACGCAATGCATCCTCCCCGCATGCGCAGTGAACGCTTTGCATCCGCTAGGCATCCGCTAGGCTTCCGTGATGCATCTGCTGTATCCGCTTGGCATCCGCTCTGCATCCACTCCTTCCGCTGCGCATCCACTTCGCTGTTCTCCCACGGAAGCTCTGCGGATGTGTCATCCGCTTTCATCCGCTAAGCTTCCGTTGAGCATCCGCTTAACATCCCCGCTATGTCCTCCCCATGTCCGTTCCTTTCCGTTGTTGTCCGCTCTGTTTATGCAAATTTGGGGCACTTTTGAGAGCGGATAACAACGGATGGACAATTTGCTCGTCCGCTGTGTCCTTTTTACATACGTTTTGCATCCGTCGGCCGATGTGACCTAGCCTTAAAGTGCAGTACTGCAGGCCACTTGTGCTGAATATCGGTTGCCTGCAATTTGGCAGATCGAATATCATAAGGCTCAAGATTGGCTCAGCCTTCCATCCTTCTGAGGTGGGTAAAAATGAGGATCCAGATTGTTGGGGGCAGGAGGCTGACTCTGTAAATCACTTAGAGGGCTGGAAAGCACTATGAAGCAGTATATAAATCTAAGTGCTGTTGCTATTGTTTTAACCTTAGCTTTGGCATCCCATAGGCAACAGCCCATCTAACAAATTTAGATTTTGTGGATGACATTGCATTGCTTGGTGAAACAATGAGGTTCTTGCAAGAAATGACCACTAGCTTAGAAACTGAGGTCAGAAAGATTGGCTTATGTACAAATCTTAAACAGACCAAGTTTATGCAAGTTGGAAGTGCTCAGGATAATATGCCTGTAGCAGGTCTTGTCCAGGCTATAAAACAAGTCCCACAATGTACTTATCTTGGTAACAGTATGTCTATTGATGGAGGTATACATGAGGATATTAACCAACAAATTGGCCATGTTTCAAAAGAACATCTTGTTATACCGACAGCAACATATGCTTGTGAAACCCATACACAACTCAAACAAAAATAATATCAAAATAACAAAGCAAGAATATAGGCAGTCATGCATGTAAGAGATTCCAACCTTCATTGACAAAGTAGCCTGTGTTAAATAAGTTTAAACATTTTTATTTCTAAAAGCATGACAGAAGGAACAGATTGAATCACCATGGCGAGTTTCTTCAAGAATATGGGATCACCACCAACACCAACACCAAGAACAAAAAAAACCCATTTACTTTTGAGGAGTAGAGGAATGTTTTAATAGAAGGGATTTGGATGGAGCTGATCCTCTCTGAACTTGTTGGATAGGCAGATAAATGCAAGGGAAGGTGGTCCTCAGATATTCTAGTCTAGAATCATGTAGGCTTTTAACGGTGACAATCAATATCTTAGATGTACCAGGAGACCAACAGACAATGAACAAAGTCTCCAAAGCACTGTAATCATGAAAATATATCATGATACACTTGCCATTGTCCTGGCCATCACATTTTGCTCAGGTTTTTGGTTGTGAATGAATTCTTTCCAGGTGCACCTCCCAAATCACTTTAAAATATTCAAAATAAGAGTGACTAAGGCACAAGTGATTGTGAAACTGAGCCTTCCAATGCAGGAATGACCACAATTTGTACATACAATTTACCTGTATAAAAATAAAAACTGTAGCCTGCTAGTTGAGTAAGAGCTACAAATCAGGGCAATTTCCTTAGAATCAGTTACCCAAAACCTCAAGCCATTGTGTCTTGAGTGAATTCAGTTTGAGCCTATTTCTCCCAATAGTCTTCAGTCACTGGATCAGCTGTAAAGCAGGAGATACTGTGGCACTCTGAAGGAGCAGCAGAAGATCATTCTTGCATCCAGGCTTGGAGCAGGATTTTGGCCTGAAATCCAACAGCCAAAGACCCAGATAATCCACTACTAAAAAGAGACGGTTATTAACAAAATAATTGCACTTCATTCTTTCTCTAAAAACATTATGGCTTGAATTCAACCTCCTGTCACCAAGCAAGATATCTTAACCAACCATGAGCAGCAGAGATCCAATTGAGTAGCGGCAAACTTGACACCACAGACAGCCTTGATTCCTCAGTGCCCAGATCACTTCAAAACCTGTCATCTCCAACCCTAACTCTGTCCAACTAGAACTCAACTCTGTTTTATAATTGTACGTATGTATGTATATATGGATGTATGTATTCTAATTTTATATGCCAACAGCTGCAAGAATTCTTCATGGTAACTCTCCAGACCTTCTTGGCAATTGACATTCCTTAAAAGGGTCATCTTAAAAAGGGGCTGCTGGATAACATTCAGCAAATACAGTTAAGAGCAGCAAAGATGTCCCTTTTGCCACTGACTGTCCAGTTAGATTCCTGATGAGTCTTCCCCTCCAAAAATGAACTGGTTAGCTCCTCTGTTCTTCATTTCCATGAGCTATTCTGGAAGGCAAGGAACTGCAGCAGTTATGTGAAGTGAAGAGAAGAGGCCACCCCAGGGCAAGTTTCCTTGGTGCTCTCTTATTCCAATGGATTTTGGTCAAACTCCATACAGAAGCCTGATGATGGCAGGTGAGATTCTGCTGAAACATTGCTGCAACTTTAAAAGCACTACAATGATGTGGGATAATACCCGAAGGAAGCTGAACAGCACATATATATTATTTGTTTTTTTAAGCTTTCGCGGGTACTTACATGTGTGCTGTTCAGCTTCCTTCGGGTATTATCCCACGTCATTGTAGTGGGATACAGAAGCCTGATGATGGCAGATGAGATTCTGCTGAAATGTTGCTACAACTTTAAAAGCACTACAATGACGTGGGATAATACCCGAAGGAAGCTGATCAGTACATATATATATATATAACCCACCACAACACCTGAAACAACTAGTATACAACGTTTCCAACAGAGAAATCAACAAAACAGAAACAGATGTCCTATCCAAAGGATTCAATTATGCCATAGCACCCAAAAAAATCCCAACAGAATCCATCATATGTGCAGTAGAATCCAGCCTAATCAAATTAAATACAGATGAAGCTGACAGAATAAGACACCAGGTTACTCACATCTTATGCACAACGAAACCACCAAAAAATAATTTGCACAAAGATGAATTCAAAGCGCTACAAACCCTGAAAAATGATAACAGCATAATAATACTCCCAGCAGACAAAGGAAATGCCACAGTAGTAATGGACAGAAAAGACTATGAAACAAAATTGACAGACCTACTCCAAGACTCCACATACAAACCTATAAACACAGACCCAACCACATATCTAGAAAAATCAACCAAGATGAAAATTATAACCAGCCACATAAGCAAAGAAATCCAACAGACGATCATCCCAAGAGAAAAATCTTCTAGATGCCCCAAATTATACAGCCTCCCAAAAATACACAAAGAAGGCATACCTCTCAGACCCATAGTCAGCTCCATAGGAGCACCATTACAAAACCTAGCTAAATACTTAGCAAAACAACTACAGCCCCATGCTGAAACCGCAGCTTCATATGTTCAAAACTCATACCACTTCTTAGAAATGATCAAAGATCTACACGTAGAACAAGAAGATCTGCTTGTAAGTTTCGACGTGGTTTCACTATTCACTCAAGTCCCAATAAAAGAAACTCTTGAAATCATCAAAAATAAATACCAACCAGCCAAAGACCTCATGGAACTAACAGAACACTGCCTAACCAACACATATTTCATATACAAAGGACAAAGATACAAGCAAATTGAAGGAGCCCCTGTGGGATCACCACTGTCACCCGTCATTGCAAACCTGTTCATGGAAGAATTCAAATCCAGAGCCCTGGCTAATGCCACCCACAAACCCAAACTATGGCTAAGATACATCGATGACACATTTGTGATTTGGCCCCATGGAAAAGAAAACCTAAACAATTTCCTAACACACCTAAACAACACACATCCCAAAATCAAGTTCACCATGGAAACGGAAATAAACAAACAACTACCATTCCTAGATGTATTAATCTACAAAAGAACAGATGGCACACTGGCACACACCATATACCAAAAGAAAACACACACCAACCGCTACCTCAACGCCCAATCCCACCACCACCCAGCACAGATAAATTCCGTAGCGAAAACACTAATTACCAGAACCAAACGCCTGGCAGATAAGACACATATAAAGACTGAACTATGCACCCTGACTGAAGTATTGACAGCCAATGGCTTCCACAAAAACAAAATCACCAACTTGATCCACAAAAACACACCAAGACATAACAGAGACCTAGAAGATCAACAGATCTATGGAACAGCTGTCTTGCCCTACATAAGAGGTACCACAGATAAAATCAGTAAGATACTACACAGGCATCACATCAAGACTGCCTTCAAAACAGACAAAAAAATAGCAGCCATCCTGAGGAACCCCAAAGACAAAATTGACCTGGAAAACCAAGGCATATATGAAATTCCCTGTACATCATGCCCGGCCACATACATTGGACAGACCAATAGAAGAATAAGTACCCGCCTAGATGAACACAAAAATGCAGTAAAAAAGCTGGAACACACCTCCTCACTAGTCCAACACATGAAAACCACAGGTCACAACATCAACTTCAATGGCACTAAAACCCTGGCCACTATAGAAAACCCCAGCCACAGAATCATCAGAGAAGCCATAGAGATTGAAAAAAGACCTGACAGCATGAATAGAAGAGATGATTCCACCAGACTGTCAATCATTTGGAAGCCTGCACTCTCAAATAGAAAGATCTCCATGCCACAAGCCAGGCAAACACCTGGGCAAAAACAGACTCCCTCTGATAGCTCCAACCTCACCCCCCCACCAGGCACCCAGGTGAAACCCAGCTTGCTAATGAATAGCAGCTGGCTATTGAAAAGCAGCCGTCCCTTAACAAGAAGCAAGCTGCACTGAAAGCCTCCAACACAAGAACAGAGTGTTGCCAGCCAATCAAAGCCACAAAACAGACAGAAGAAACCAGAAACACCAATCAATCAAACTCCAAGTCCAATGAATACAGATCCAGGCTCCCAACCAATCAGAATGGACCAGCCTCAAATTTGAAACCAGGAACTAACTCTATACAGAAGCCTGAGGATGGCAGATGAGATTCTGCTGAAACGTTGCTACAACTTTAACAGAACTACAATGACGTGGGATAATACCCGAAGAAAGCTAAACAGCATATATATATAAACATACTGGTGCATTACAGGGACAACTCATACAGCATCCACCTGAATTAGACTATCTCTCTCACATGTACACATCAAACAGTACTGTAAATCTTCAAAAGTTAAGTCTTGCGAAAGTTAGTTGGTTTCCAAGAAAACTCTGAAACGTTTACTTATTTAAAAACAAACAAAAGATGATGTTCCATTTCTAAACATTTTTAAAAACAACTTACTTTTTTGAGTTTAGACTGATCATCCTTATAAGTGATCATCAAGGCTAAAGCGAGATCGCCTTTCTCTCTTCGAGTACCTTCACAGAGAAGAGGATGCTCTGCTTCACTCACTGTTGTCTTCATGCCTGCAAAGCAGAATCCAAGAATGTTGTCCTACTTTATGTAAGTACTAAAAGATTCCTACTAGGGCAAGGCATTTCCTCCTAAGTTTTCTGCTTCTGAGGCCTGGGCTTCCCATTATTTCAATTCTATTTAGGTAATGCAAGAAGAGAATTCAACTTCTGCTGAATCCAGATCACTACGTGACATGGGAAGGATCTCTTTTAAAATTATAGGAGCAAATGTAGAGGGGGGAAAAAACTAAGCACTCACCAAGTGCTGCCACGGCTGCCTCAAAGCCAAGTTCTTCATCTCCAGGCATTTCATTGTTCCAATTACGGCTTGGGGGTCTTGACCCTGTAGGGGAAACCACTAGGACAGGAACAGAGATATTAATTAGCTCCGCAGAGAATAAACATTGCCTGGAGTGGTAAAGAAAAAAGCAGTGCAAATATTGTATTTTAATAACTTATACAATATCGCTACAGTTAAACCAACATGATCAAATTTTCCTCAGTACCATATTGAGACACTTTATCCTACTGAAGACATTTCTTTTACAACTCTAATTGTAATTTAACACATGGCACATGTGGTAATTCAGAATGAAAAGAGGGTTGCAGTCACCACAAGGAAGAATGCATTGTTTTGGCTTCCTCAGAGCTGTAAAATATGATCTCAAATTTGGTGCTTTATCTGAAAAAAAAAAAAAATCTGCAGTAGAGATTCGGCAAGTAGTCATCGAAACTGGCCACCTGCTTTAAGAAGCTGGGCATGACACCTATATAAATTAGAGCAACCTTGTCTCCCCTGGTGCCCACTGAATACTTTGATTCCCATCAGATCCAGGCCAGCAACAGGGATAAATTAATTTGTACCCCTAAGTTTCTGGTGAGTAATTTATAGGAGGGCTGTCTGTTGGTAATATTAGGACATAGTTAAGGATATTTTAGAGACTGACTGACAATCCCCTATTCAGAAAGGCATTGTGATTAAAGATAAGCTCAGGACTTCCACAGCTCCTTCACATGTAAGCAGGTGTTAACGGGTGTATTTTTTTAACCTTACAAAAAACATGAAGTTCTCATGGACACATGAACCAACAGACATAAATGAACAGACTGTGGAAAGTGTAGAGGGATGAGCAAACCTTTCCTCAAGGGGCTTTCTCTTTGGGTAAATATGCAGGGGTTTTACCTGGAGCACATAAGACATCAAATATGAAGCTAGCTAGCATGAGAGGCAGGACAGGGCGGTAATCACACAGTGTTCCTTCCCTCAGCTCTTCAGCCCTCCCCCGAATAGTATTCATCTCGCTAGAGCCAAGAGGGATCTTCTTCAACAAGGCCACGATCTCAGACTCCTGGTATGCCAGCTTGACCTGTGTGATATGGATCAGGGAGAAATATGCACAAGGCTTTTATTTTAACAAACACATTATTGTACTCAAAGACCGGATAATAACATTAAGAAAAAATGTTTTGTAGTGATGCATAAGAATCCTTCCTGAGGCTGAGAGGACTGTTTTTATCCAGTGAAGGCTACCAAGAAATTCCCTAACTTTGGGGACAAAACTCAATCCATGATCCTCTGCAGAGCCATACAAAAGTCTATGTAAGTCTGTGAAGAATGTGCATCTGGAACTGCACATTTTGGAAACTAAACAAAATAACCATCTAACAGATTCTATCAAAAGCAATACAGGTAGTCCTTGATTTATGGTTTAGCAACTGTTTGGCAGCACTGTAAAAAGTAACTTATGACTGGTTCTCACACTTATGCCCATCACAGTGTCCCTGCAATCATGTGATCAAAATCTGGGTACTTGGCAACTGGCTTGTATTTACGACAAATGCAGTATCCTGCTGCAGTTATGTGATTGCCAAGATAGCAGAGAAAGTCATGGGTCACAGTCATGTGATGTCTCATTTAATGATCACACTCCTCAGAAATACATTTTCCAGACCCAGTTGTAGTCATAAGTTAAGGACTACCTATACTGTATCACTGTGGGCTGTAAAAAAAGCTCAGCCTATTCTAGTATTACAACGATAGCAAACTAGTTTTTATCTAGAGTTTAGGGGAAATTCTTTCAGCCAAATCATTTGAACCAAGAGCTAGAGGTGCAAAACCAAAACCTCAGGCAGTTTCATTCATGATATAAGGTTTCATTATCTTCAGGATTCTCTAGGTACGCAATTTCCTCCCCCCTCCCATTCAAGTGCTAAATAAGCCACCAAATACCACATTTCCCCGAAAATAAGACCCTGTCTTCTTATGTTGTTTTGCCATCAAAAAAGACACCAGGTTTTATTTCCGGGAGGAGTCATCCACTGACTAACCTCATTTGCGCGGGTCTCCCCCAGCCTCCTTTTCACTATCAGAGGCCTCTAGGAACTTCTTCTTCTGCGACCAGCATGGCTTTGCTGAAGGCCTCTGCAGCCGATAGCAGAGTTCCAGATTGATCCAGAGCTTTGCTATCAGCCCTACAGGCCTTCAGGAAAACCTTGCCAGCCTTGCTGGCTGCAGAAGAAATGGGTTGGCAAGGCAGGTGTCGGGGTGTGCGAGGCCTGGCTACAACTATCCAAAAGTAAGCAGTAGGGCAGCTCCGCACCCCATCTCCACCCTAGCTTAATTTTTACCCATCCCCTCAAGTGGGTGGGATCTTAATTAGGGCTTATTTTGGGGAGTAAGGCTTATATTGGGCTCACATGTAAAAACCAAGCTAGGACTTACTTTTAGGGTAGGTCATATTTTGGGGGAAACAGAGGAAACAGGGTACATACCTCCAGGGCCTTGGTTGATGCTGGCGGCCTCTGTAACTCCAGAGCAAACATGCCAATCTGGAAAGCTAGATTGTGATATTCCTGCCGCTCACTCAGTACAGTCAGCAGAAAAGCAGCTTTGGATAAAGTATTTGTTGCCATCCAAGTCTGTTTGCTGGTAGATACTTTGTTTTTCTTTCCCTGTAGGATGGAGAATTAGAAAGCTGAATGCGAATTTCTCTGTGCTTGATTCTATTAAAAAAACAATTTAAAAATGATAAGCACGCCGAGGAACTGATTTCAATTAAATGCCATTTAGATGTTTAAAAACATGGGTTCTTGTCCCTCCTTTTTCTTAAGGACTACATGCCTAGTCATAGCAGCAGCTAACCACTCTTGGCTGAGCAGGATTTGCAGATCTGAATGGGAGATAATCAGGATATCCCAGATGACAAACCACACTAGGAAACTGGGAGAACATTTAAGAAGAAAAGCAACTGCATTTTCCCACGTTGTTTAGCTTAACTTAAGGGAATCCTTACCTTTTTACACATCTTTAATGTACATATTTGACATGCATATTTATAATCAGAGAAGTGCATTTCAAAACACAGAGCAAGTACGACTGAGTAATTAGCTTCATTCATATTAAAATACGAATACATCTGATTTCCTAGCCTCAGCTGAAATTCTGATTTCAGTTGTATCCCATCAGGGCAAATTCAGTCTAGACCAGGGCTATCAAACTTCCAGCCTGCAGGCAGATGCATCATGTGCTGGCCATGCCCATGCCTGGTTTAGCAAAAGGGGAGGGGAGAGAAAGTCCCGATTTGTCACTTGACAGTGCCGTGACGACATGCATTTGACACCCTTGGTCTAGATCCATCCCAAGAAGGTTATGTGAGGAAAAATCTATACATAAAAGAAAATGAGCCAATAGAAGCTTTATGAAGGCTATATATTCACCATATGAGAGAACAGTATTTGTTTTTATTTGCACTATGTCATAAACTTTTGAAAGTAAAATGCAACTCAGCTTCAGCATCATGAAAGAAATATTTTTTAATAAAGTGACTTTGTAGATAAAGCATAAATTTAAAGGAAAAAACTCTAAAATTTGCCATCCATTTTAGTGAGCAATTCTGATTTATACTTCCCCAATGCTTTACCTTCATACCCTCATTTACTTTAACCAATAGATGTTTTTAGGAATAAAAAGATACGAGAATCAAATATACCTGTCTGTCCTTGGAATAAGGATAGGACATAAGTGTGCTTTAAATGAATAAATAAGCAATGTGAGATTTCTTTTCTCGACAAGGTGACAAAAAAGATGCTCCTCAGAACCACATCTCAATAATTTTAAGTGAAATGGAGTAGTAACTCTGTAATATGGAGTAATTATGTCTCACTCAACTCTTCATATATTGCATTACTTGCAATCATATATTCAGTATTCATTATTTTCTAATATATTTTTTGAGAGCCTGTTTGGTGTTGTGGTTAAACATCAGGCTAAAAAACCAGGAGTTTGTGAGCTGGGCCCCCACTTTGGGCACAAAGCCAGTTGGGTGATCTGGGGAAGTCCCTCTCTCAGCTCTTGGGGGAGAGGCCATGGCAAATTTGTTACGGGAGTTCCCAAGAATTGGATGCAATTGAACAAAGAAGAAAAATCCTTTATGGCAAAATGAGGGTGAGGCATTCCTACTTATATCAAAAAGCATTTCTCCTCATTCAGCTATTTTGTTTTAAGATTCAATCACACCTTGCATTAGAATTCAAAAGTTCCTTCAGTGTTTCAATACCTTTATCATCCAAAATCATATAATCCTCACCATCCACCTTTCCTTGTTCATTTTTAATCCCAATACACAATCCTTGAAGGGAGTCCAGTTGCTTCTTCCACTCCCTGCAACAGCTATTCTTACTCCCAACTTTATATTTCTTTCAAGTCCATTATCCCACACTGAATATCATTCTGTAACAGTTGCAAAAAAATTAGCCAAAGCTCTTCAGAAGATTCTCCTGGTTAGTCTTCACATAGAAAACATAGATGCATAGGGCTGGAAGGAACCTCAGAGGTCTTCTAGTCCAACCCCCACCCCGCCCCAATGGTTAAGGCGGGACATAACCATTATAAGTACAGGTTGTTCTGCAGCTGGCCTGTTGTTTCCCCACCACCCTCACAGTGGAGAATGTGATGATGGACAGAAAGCATTACAACAGAGGAAGACTACATACAATAGGGAATGCACATCAAAAGGAATGCAGTCAATTATGTCAAAATATCACAGCATAACTATCAACTGGTGCTTCAAAGTAAGGGTTTATACTTATTACAGCATTAACATTATCCACAGCTACACACACATCTAAAACTCCTACTAGCTATTATCCGACTCTGGTCTTCCCGTTTAAATTATGTTTCTATCAGTATTGTACCTTGGTTGGGGGTTGCTCCACTTTGAGATCAGGAGGGTTAGCTAGTAAGTCTTTTGCAAGTTCAACAGTGAGACGACAAGCTTCACTGCTATAGCCGTGTGCATGAAGAGCCTCTGCGCAGGCAAACAGGATCTGTAAATTGAGAATTGCAGCAAAACCAGTCTAATTCTTGCTTCCTTTTCTCTCAGTTCTCAGTCTTATAGGCCTAGGAACTTCTCTGCTGAAACTCATGGCATCTCTTGTTGCCATTCCCTTGTGAGAGATAGATTACAACTATACTGTTTTTTAAGTCCTCCAATAAGCATATCACAAAAAATAACTCAACTTTCTCCAAGTCCCAGTTAAATCTAGCCACTTGTGGGAAATGCCCAACATTCCTTGCACTCCCTTACCAACCCCTACCTGCACATTTGGAGTGTGTGACTCTTCAGGTCCAACACAGGAGAGGTACTCAATGGCTACCATGCGAGGCAAGAAATAAATTGAGAGGAAACACATGATGCTGCCTTGTATGATCCACGTGCTCAATTCTTTATAGTCTGACTGATAGTTTAAAATCTCAAGCAGAAGTTCAGTTATGTAAAATCCATTTGGAAATGCAGATACAAAGGATGCAATTCAGGACTTCTGCATGAAACGGGTATCTTACTACCAAATTTTGCACCTTTCATTAATCCTATAGTCTTGTCAAAATGGCTGACACAACACAGCATGCTACAAATTACTATTATGCAAAATATGCCCAAATTACATTCCTTTTTCCTTGATCAAATGCTACAGCTAAAAAAGTTAACCCAGGAGAATAAATTTATCAATATTGATACAATTATTATTTCTAAAGTTGTTATCTTAGTTTCATAGTCCTTCACTGTTACATAATAAGATAAATGTTTTTCATTCTTCCCAGTAGGAACATATGCTGCAGGAACCTAATGAGCTTACAGGCCTACCTCCATTCGATTTTCTTGCTCCAAGGGTTTTATTCCAGCAAACATGTCTTGCTCCTCTTCAATCCCACCCTCTGCTTTCTCGTCTTCTTCCTTAGCCACCTCCTGGGGATTTAAATAATACACTTGATAATCATCTTCTTCCTCTTCTCCTCCAGCAGCGCCATTTTCCTCCACCTCTTTTGGCTTTGAACATACCCCAGCACTACTTTCATCAGGGCCATGGAGGTCATCGTCTCCACTGCCCACTTCCTCCACAGGTTCCTTGGAAAGTTTCTTTGTGGAAGGACTGCTTCGGAGGGTAGGCTCAGTTGCCTCAGAGAAATATACCCCACCATCATCCTCAAAAGTATCTCTGTAGCTTCTGCTCAACGGGCTGTCAGTGAAGCTGAATGTATTGCTTGCCTCTGCTCCAAGAGCCAAGCTGCTGTCATCTAAAGTCAATTCAGCCAAGTCCGGCTCCAAAGAGCTGTCCTCACTGCTCATACGACGCTTCCCACCATGTTTGCTGGCTAAGTTCTTTCCCACCGGAAGCTTGCCCTTGTTCACAGCTGTTTTATACGAAGCTTTGTCACCTTCTGCCGAAAGTCTTCTCAGAACCCGCTGGGGGCCTTCAGAAACAACTTTCCGTTTCCCAATAAGTTCTTTGGGGCGCACAGCTGGCTCCTGAGAGACAAGCCGTGACCTGTCTCCTAGCTGCAAACATGTCCCCATGGCATCTGTTCCATGGCCTCTCCCTGCATCAGAAAAATTTTCTATACACGGTGGCCTGCAGTTCCTCTGCTGGATGGCCTTTACCCAACAAAAGGAGTTCTTTTTGTCAGCACTGCTGTAGGTGATGCCTGGAATAGGATACGCCTCCTCCCAATTGAAGTAGCAAGCTTCCACGGCTGGTTTGAATCCATGGAATAACTTCTCAAGAGACTTCTTATGCTGCCCTCTTTTGACATTGTCTATTACCTTCAACTGCCACTGCCTTAGCTGCGTGCACAAGTCCCTTCGCCTAGCAGCATGGAAGGAAAGAAACAAGTAAGAGGCAAAAATGACCTATTAAAAGCAAACATCAAAATTTATTGTTTGTTCATTTAATTTCTTGCTAATCAAGTACTCTTACATTTTATCAGAACTCTAATATTCTAATACTTAATTTCATTTTTATGTCACAGAAAAAAATCCTCAAATAATCAAAGCTCCTATGAAAATTCCTAACACCGATCCTAATAGCAATTTAGTTGCCTATATACAGTTTATTACAGAGTTCTCCAACATTTCCAGCTTTGTGGACCTGTGGGGGAAGAAGAGGGGACAGTTCCATACAAGTGGAGCATGCAGCTCCACTTGCACAAGTGGTGTGCCTGCGTGCCTGCCATTCACTTAAATGGAGCCCATGTGCTAGTCTGCTGCTTGCATAAGTGAAGATGCTTGGGCACACTTGCCAGCAGTTTCTTCAGCCCGATTGCAATCCCCTCACAGCCCACTAGTGGACTGCAGCCCACAGGCTGGGCACCCCTGGTCTATTGCGTTTGCAAAGAAATTCAAAGGAAATATTCTTAGATCCCACTGGATATGCTCCACGTTTGATACTGTAAGTATACTGTTTGAGTTGTAAGTTATAGGTCTTCAAAAGATAATGTTTTTAATTAAAAATTTAAAACATGCTTAAGAAAAATATAAAGCAAACATTTTTTATAGAACATGAGAGCAAATACAGTACTACTCATTATGACTATGTATTTTAAGGACAAATAGTTAGAACAGGAATTCAAGAAAACACAGGTTAAACTGGCAAAAAGTTTTTAGAATATTTCAATGCCATGTAACTTCCATCCACGTTTGGAGTAAGATGCAATCAAGCAAAGAAACTGGATATGAACATTACAACAAAAATAATAGGCAAGTATCCATTAATAGACTTTTGCCAAGGTCATCTTTGTTATGGACTTTCAGAATTACACCTACCGGTGAGGGCTGATGGTTGGATCCAAAACAGCAAGTCTCCAAAGAACTACCATCTCATCACACATACTTGCACAAGCATGAGCAGCAACTTCAGATTGACCATTGCCTCGGCCTGTGTGCCCACTTGCACTACTATGGGATGCAGAAGTCCTCACACTGTACCACCAGCCAGTTATCTGTAGACAAATGATGCTGAATGTCAGATGCTCAAATTTCATACTTATTTTTTCTTAATCCAGTGGACTGCACGATTCTTCAATTCTAACTATTGTCAGAAATATGTGCGAGACATTATAAATCACAGAGTTGGAAGTCTCTTCTAGTCCAATCACCTGCTCATGGTAGGAATTCTCCGGTCATCACAGACAAATGGATAGCCAGCTAATGTTTAGAAATAGAGTGGAACATCCATACTCTCTTCTAGGAGGTAGGATGTTCCATTATTTATAGCTTTCACACACAAAAAAATCTTCCTGAGTATGGATGTCCATATTTAGCTACCATCCATCTATTTTTATTCTACCTCCAAGCATTATGGAGAATAAATCCATATCCTCTTTTTCAAATGTTAAAAGATTGCTCTCATGTCTCTCTTAAACTATCTCAACCTTAGCTTAAAAGTTATTTTACCATTTATTTTTAGGGTTTAGCTCTCCTCCCCCCCACAATTTTCCCCATCTCCTCTGCATTCTTTCCTTAGTGTCCTTCTCATACTGAGAGAACTAGAATTCAGCACATCATTCTAAGTGCAATCTGACAAGTGCAACATGGAGCAGTACTATTTTTTATGATCTCATTGGTATATTGCTGTTGATGCAACCCAAGTGTGTCGAAGTGAATTTTTTTCATTCTTTTGTGGGATTAGAGACCAAAAATCAGGATTTTGCCTCCACACACCAATTTCCTGTTTTATATGGCCAAAAACAGCACCATCACAGAAAAACATAGGCTGAATATATATGCAACAGAGCCTTACAGAAATAGTATTTTAATTGCTGCCTCTTTTTTTGGCTAAACACGTTTAAAAAAAAACAAACCACCAAAAATTGGCTAAATTATAGAAATGGAAATTGATGGTGTCCAGAGGACTACAATAGCTCGTGGAATAGCCACCTCTGTTCTCACACTATATTGCTGTACTTTTAGGCATTTTTCTAATTCTTCATTTTCCTTCAAATTTCTAGATAAGCGACATGACCATTCCATCCCATGCACAAGTTTCTGTGAGAATTTGTTTAACAAAGGAAATAATACCTGTTCATATGTTAGACACTGGTCTGTCAGGATCTCCAGAAGAGGAGCTGCATTGGTATCCCGTCTCTTAAACATCTCACGTACAATTGAAAGCAGGTTCCATATGCCTTCTGGTTCTCTCCCTCTCAGGGGGCGTAACAGACAGGCCCACTCAGCGGCAGCTGGGGGTTCCGTAGAGGACAAGTACATGGAATTCACATCACTGTACCGTTGGAAAAAGTGGGTGGGGGGAGGAGACGGCAGAACTTAAAACTGATGCTTGAACATAGGATAATAATTTATGAAACTCTGAAAGTAGGGGACTTCTTTATAGATTTTATCTCCTTAATCCATCTGTCCAAATCAGGAAGAGTCTAGCACTGTTTAATATCAAAAAAGGACAAGAGGTCAGGTACTAAATGTATGGCAACTCCCTCCCACCAAATCTTTTTGTGTCACTTCAGTCCTCTTCTTCAATTGTTGCTGACTGTAGTTATTTCACCCAAATTAAATTTTGTGATTTTAAAATTAGTTTTCCCTTTGAGCTGCATATGGAACATCAACATTGTGAAATAATGTGGCTGAGACTTAAGAAATCGTAGGTTGTATTTTCAACACAGCCGTTTTCTGGCTTAGCTTATAGCACTTTTTACCAAATATACTGAACCATCAAAATACTATATAAGATCTACATGCAATTTGAAAATATGCACATAGACAGAATTGTATGTCATCCACATACTACTGATAGTAAATCTTAAAATTTCTAACAAACTCCTCCAATATTTTACATAACTATAAAATAGGCCAATGACCAGGAGATTTAGCAGGTATCTTTCAAGGACCCCTTCTAAAATTGGTTTCAAGAATTCTGTCTATATCCTTATGCTATAAAAGTAGAATAACAGCTCTTTTAATTGGACAAATTAATACTAAAAGCACATTAGTACTTATTAGTGGATGAAAGTTCCACTAATTGTGGCAATTTACATTGATAGAAGTGAGTCTCCAAAATTCCTCAAAAATTATCATAGCAAATCACTGAGCAGTTCATTCACTCTCCCATGAGCTAAAACAAAAAAGCAACATTTATTACTGGTAACAGCTATATTGAACAACTTTGAATGAATCCAATGTAGTGTAATTTTTTTTTATCTAAAATAGGAAACTTGATGGATTTCTTGAACTAGAGGTAGCTCAGGTCTATTATACATACTAGGAATTTTGAAATAGTACAATAGCTGTTTTAGAAATTATAGGGCTGGCCCTTGAATCTCCTTTTTTAGTAGAAATCCTTGTTCTTTGAAAGGAGGTCAGAATTGCAGCCTCAATGGCAGGAGTTCCTTTAGGATCAATATGAAAGAAGAATTTTCCAGTACTTCAGGGGGACCGGGGATTCCTTTGTTTTTAAGACCCACATTATCCTTGTGTCATGATCTTCAAACTGGACCATTAAATTGAGAGAATGATTCAGAGGTTGGAGAGACCCAAATTTAGTGTCTCCTTCTCAGAAATAGGAGACATTATATATCTTCTCAATGGCTAGGTAGTCTTGTCACAAACAGTGCTTAATGCAAAAGTCAAGAATTTTTTAGACTGCATGTGGCTACATTATAGCTGTCTTGTACAAAATTGCTATACAGAGGATGTTTTCATACAAACTTTTCTGGTTTTACTGCTAAGCATTTATCCCTCAACTTAGGTTGAGCTCAAATTTTGATCATGTGATTATGGAGATGCTGCAATGCTGTAATTTCAGAGACCAGCCATAAGTTTACATTTTCAGCACCATCATAACTTCAAATGGTTGCTGAATGATATGTATCAAGGATTATTTGTATACAACTTATGATTCACATGTTGAAATATAGCTGATCAAATATATATAGCTCTCCACCTAAATTTAAAAAAAACATCTTTTACTGTCTTTCTAAAACTACAAAAACAAATAGAGTCCAGAAAGGCAAGTTGCTGGTGTTCGCATTTCACTTTGCCAATCTGCACAAATTGTAAAGGAAGAAGAAAATTTAACTTACCTAAATACAACAGGAGAGGGACCACAAAATTTGTGAAGAGTTTTCTTTATATTGTCACTTAATGTAGATTCATCCAAGTACCAGGTGCTTTGATCAGAGGCAGATGGACCAGCAGTAGGATCTTAGGAAAAAGCAGATACATTCTTTCAGTTGTTCCAAAGAGTTTGTTTCCCCCTCTACTTATAAGGTTGCAGGTAAAACAAGGAGTGAGCCTTATTTTTACCTCAGAAACACTGAAACAAGTATATGTTTGAAACTTGATACAACCTACCTTCCTACTTCTTAATAGACAAAGTTTCATATGAACAACTCAAGAGAATCATGATCAGTATACTTAATCTGCTATATCTCTATGCTTTTTAGTTACTGGCAGCCTAAAGTGCTACCATCTTAGAAACTAAATTTATTTGCATATTTGAAAACCATTGTTTCAATTATACTGTTTTAGTATAATAAAATCCACAGCATTATTTATTACCTGGGGCTCCACATACAGTGTTGATGGCAGTGGATTGAGAAGATAGCAGCTCATCAAGTAGACGCTGAGCAGTTGGAAGTATCTAAGAGTAAGAAACATGTGATACTGATTTTAAATGTTCTTCCAGAAATAAAGATAACCATGGTAATTTTAATCAAAACCAGAAGTTTATTTAAACTAACAAGAAGCATCTAGTTTTGATTAAAATTACCATGGTTATTATTAGTCTTTAAAACAATGACGTCTATTTCTATTTAACCTTAGTATTAATTATGTTTCACTTATATAATTTGAATATCTTTCTCATTTCAACTGCACTGAAGCTTTGCTCAGAATGTAAGCCAATAAAAGAATATTGCAGAATGCAGGCAGTCCTGAACTTACAACTCTAAGTTTAATGACAACTCAAAATTACAAATCCTGGAAAAAGTAACTGTCCTATGGTCGCGCAGTGATTAGAATGCAGTATTGCAGGCTAATTCTGCCCACTGCCAGGAGTTTGATTCTGCTCAAGGTAGATTCAGCTTTCATCAGCAAAATGAGGACCCTGATTGTTGGGGGCAATATGCTGACTCTATAAACTGCTTAGAGAGGGCTGCAAAGCACTGTGAAACAGTATATAAGTGTTACTGCTAGTGCTGGTGTTACAACTGTCACACCATCATCATGGTCATGTGATCACAATTCAAGCATTTGGTAACTCGCTCATATTTGGCTGGTTGCAGCATCCGAAAGTCACTGATTACAATTTCTTGCTGATTTATGGCAAAATCACACATTGGGGAGCTGGATCCACTTAACAACCACATGATTCATTTAACAACCGCTATAAAATTGTTCTAAAACCAGCAACTCAGCATATAACCTCAACAATTTATAATAGAAATTCCCAACTGTGATTGTAACTTGAGGACTACCTATAGTTGACCATTCAAAATGACACCTTGGATCTCAAATAGAAACTGCTTGGCCCCAGACATGACCAAAACTACCAAATCCTCTTTGCTGCTGATCATCAGGTTTTAAAAAACAGCTTTTAACTTAGGAAGTTAATGCTCTGCAGAACAAACCAAATATTCAGGTTCCAGCAATTTTTTTAACTACAAAAATACTTCTAAATTCCACATCAGAGTTTTTTTTTAACAATCCTATCAGCCCAACAAGGGTGCTTAGAGACATTCTTAGAAAATAAAATTAGTGAAAACTACAGCCCGTAGTTTTGCTTTGGATATGTCCATTTGCCCCAGAATGACACAGGCAAGGATTTGAGGGCACAAACAGCATCTGCAGACCTAGAGGAAATGGCATGGTACATTACTTGACTTTCTGACAAAGGGCCATTGTGTAGCTACCTACCTGCCTTGTGGAAACCATTTTTAATAGGCTGATCTCTGCTGTCCCATGACAATCATCGCGTGAGACAGTTCATGCCAACCTCTAAAAATTACAATATATTCACCAACCCAAAGAAATCCCCTAATCCTGGTCTAAATTTGTTGACTGGGCTATCTTTGGACTACTGGATCATCTGTCGAAGTCTCTTTTTTTTTGGCCTTGACATGGCAGTTTAACTACTAGGTCACTGGATTCATTCTGTGATTGGTTCAATGCTCAGATGAGAGTGAAAAGAGTACAGGAACATCCACAGCAAACTACAATACCATCATTTCTTGGGTACTGACATTTGAGGTAGGTTACAACATTTGTGTGATGAAACAACTTTCTCCCTGCAATACCCATGAGAGAGAATTCTAGAGTAAGGCAAACCCAGGTTAATCTTTGGGTTAAGGAAGCACCTGATTCACTGACTCAGAAAGTCTATTACCAAGTCTAGACTTACAGCTTTCAAACAACACAAAGATCTAATTTCTACTTGACAAAAAAAGCTATTTTGATTTGTAAGAACCCTGCTTCCAATTTAACCAAATTTAGATCACATAGATGTAAACCACGCCTGACATCATTTTTTTTCAGGAACTAATACTAAATGGAGAAAGAAAAACCTCATGCATTACCTCCATTGTGCATTAATATTAAAAAGTTTTTATATAATCTATTGCTATGCACATTGATGCATGGTTATATATTGGTAATGCTTTTCAGGAATTTGAGTTGTGTTTTATAATATGTAAATGCTATTCAAAAAAAGGAAGGAAGGAAATGGAGAAAGAATGATAATAGTTTGCAGTTGTACTCACACTTACTTGAGACTGTTATTTAACACAACTGAATTTCTTTTTAAAATATATAAACACTGGAAGCTATGAGGCTGTACTCCTGTAAAGGTTGGTTTAGGAGTAAGTCCAAGTTAATGGAGTACTTCAATGTAAATCATTTTAGTGCTACTGTACTCATAATCATACAAAAAGAATGAAGCTAAAGGAGGATGATCTTTTCAAATTATGTTTGCAAGGGAGATATCCATCAATATTATTCAAATTTATTTGTCTGGAGTCTGACAGTGCATGAACAAATAAATGAAGAAATAAATATATGGAACTTTTATACAATAATCTAGTATAATCAGCCAATATAGAATGGAGTCTATTAGCTGTTCCACTTCAGGCAGTAAATGTCTTGGGCTTAACCTAATTCTATGTATGTGTATGTTTTTAAAATATTAATATTCCTGTTTGTGTATTTGTTTTTAAAGAAATTATTGCATCAAATCAATTAAAAAAAAAATACCTACATAAACAAGGGTTGTTGTGACAGCTGGAAGCTAATCTCATAAGGTAAAGCACCCCTCCCCCCATGAAATTTTTCAGCCCTCTTTCATCCTTCTTTCTTTGTAAGATAATAAATTTTAATAAATATAAATAAATTATAATATTATGAATTATAATTTAAATGTTGAGAGGCTACACATATCAAGAATCTGTTGCTCTAAATCATATGTCATTCTGATGTTGTATAATAATTATTTTGGGCATTTCTCATACATGAAAAATTCTGATTTTTATGTACTGAAATGTTGGGGATACACTGAAGAACATAATGAAATCTTTACCAGCAATGCTCTCTAGTTACACCAACAATACAGACTATAACTCAAAGTATGGAAATGATAAAGGCACTTAAACAAGGTGAATTCCAGCTTTGAAACTGCACTTTCAAATATCAAGTATTCCCAACATTTTATGTTGTATTAACCTCATGTGAATATAATGTGCAATAATCTTATTTCAAAGTCTATCTGTTTCATATTAAAATGGTTATTCACCTAGGACTTCAATTGAGTCCTTCAAAACCTCTAGCAAGTGTAAAACCTGGACAGTGATGGCATCAGGACCAAACTATATGTGATTAAATGGAATGAACTACCAAGAAGCACTTTTATCTAAGTCAAGCTATTTTGTTCTGCAGAAATTTTAAAAGATAGCTACATCAGAATCAAAACATCCCAAAACAGATTTACTATAAATTTGTACTGTCAAATATAAAATCTTCATACATACAGGAATAAAAGTTCTTTCCATGACTTTATGTACTCCATAGTTTTCAACATTAGTTGTATTTATTTTATTCTATTTGCTATGTTTAAGACAAAAAGTCTTGGACTCTATATATTGCATTTATGTGTTTCTTTAGGCCTAGAAATCACATACTATAAAAGGGCAACATCTGTGTTACTTCTGTGAACAAAGTATTAACCATTTAAAAAAAATATTTTCACTATTTAGTAAAATGTATTTCTTCAAATGTAAATATGCGAGCATTCATTATTAACACAGAGGAAAGAACCTGCTATAAATTCCAATCACTTGGATTTATCATGGTCTGGAGAAACGTTTACTGTATTACAGATGTGGGCATTCACAATGAAGTAACCATTATTTTGGGCAGGTAGAAAAATGCTATACAAGTCTCTAGTAAAGAAATTGGAAGAAGACGATGGATTCATCTAGTTGCCATACCTCCATGGACACTGTAGGAACTCTTCCAGTGACCTGCAGCAAGCATGTGCCATGTTTGTCTTTCTGCCTGAAGACAGCATAAACTACATGGGCAACAAACGGCTCTGTTGGAAGAGAAGATGAAGGGACTTGAGGAATGTCCTTGTATATCCAACTTATTTATTTATCTATCTACTTATTTAAGCAGTTTATCTTGTTCATGAATTTACTGCTTGTTATAATAAGGCCTGGTGAAGTGATATTTCCCATTAGGGACAATTTGAGAATTTTTAGATGAAAGTCAGAAAGCCTTCCTAAAAGACTACCAGAAAAAGAAGTTTTTAAAGGAAAAAAAAAAGGTTAGAGGAAGTGAACAGAAGAATGTAATATACCTAGTGAAATATGAGGCTTCGTTTGTACAGATTGAGGCTGTTGAGGAACTAACTAGCAGTTCCCAGACTAGGGATATAAAGATGCTACAATTTCCTGATTACAGGGCCACCAAGTACCATGTCAACTAACCCTAAATTGGGAACAGCAGGAAGAGGAAGCCTTGACTTTAAATGCTTCAGAATATATGCCAATTCTTGACTTCTTTGACTGCAACGGGCAGTCAATTCTGTGTGTGGTTTAAATATGCAATAGGTATTCAAAGCTAAGCCCATGTCACATTGAACCAACGGATGCAAAGAGGATGTAAAACAGACAAAAAAGCTTGCCATCCGTTCGAAAATGCGATGTACTCACTGCCTCCGTTTGGCTTCCTCTCTATCCGTCCAGCATCCGTTTATGGATGTTTCATCTGCTCAGAAAGTTTTGGGCTGCCTAAAACTTTTGCACGGAAAATGTATCCAGTTCGCATTCGCTACGCATCCGCTATATCCGCTAGGCGTCCACTACGCATCCGCACAACTCGCATCCGCCCGGACGCAGGGAGGAAGCGGAACGGATGCAGAATGGATGCCTAGCGGATGCCTAGCGGAAACAAAGCATGTAAAACGGAAAAAACGTTCACAGAGGGGACCTATCTCGGATATTAAGGATGTCTAGAGGAGGCCTAGAGGATGCAAAGGGACACCTATACTGCCCATAAAAAGGGGGAGCAACTCGTCTGCATCTCACTTTCAGAACAGCAGCCTAGCTGTGCAGACCTCTGCAGGCTTCATCTGACTCTTCCTCTTCCACAGCATCCAGTCCTGTCCACCCTGGATTGTGACAAAGTCCTTTCGGCAGCCACCATCCTTCTGCAACAGTGCGAAACCATCTACAGGCTCTGTGAACTCTACTACGGGAAGAAAAGGAGGCACCCAAAAAAAGTCTGGGTCCAAAGATGGTTCGCCAGAAGAGCATAGGACGGACTGTACAACAAGCTGATGGTGGAGCTCAGGAGCGAAGACACTCGGGCGTTCCAGAACTTCATGAGGATGCCTCCAGCCATGTTTGACGAAGTTGTGCAGCGCCTAACACCCAGGTTGACCAAAACAAACACCAACTTCCCGCCCAGCCTGGAACCTGGGCTCAAGGTGGCACTCATTCTGTGCCACCTGGCCTCAGGCACCACCTACAGGAGCATGCAGTACGGCTGGAGGGTGCCACTCAGCACCATCACCTTTGTCAGAGAAGTGGTGCAGGCCATCATCGAAGAATACAAGGAGGAGCTCCTCCATGCCCCTCCACTGAAGAAGGATGGAAGAAAGTTGCAGAGCAGTGGTATCAGAAGTGGAACTTCCCCCACACCATTGGAGCCATAGATGGCAAGCACATGGCCTGCAAAGTGCCAGCCAAGTCGGGCTCCACTTATCACAAATACAAGGGCTTCTTCAGCATCATCCTCTTCGCCATGGTCGATGCTGACTACAAGTTCATGTACATCGATGCTTCAGGCAACGGGTCAGCTTCAGATGCCCAGGTATACAACGCCAGTCACCTCAAGGAGGGGCTGGAAGGCAACCTCATGGTGGGCTTCCCAGATCCAGACCCGCTGCCCAACGACAAGCAAAATGTGCCCTACTTCATCGTGGGGTATGACGCCTTCTCCCTCACAACCTACCTAATGAAGCCCTACACCTCCAAATACCTCACCCATGAAGAGAGGATCTTCAACTACAGGCTGTCCAGGGCAAGGCGGGTGGTGGAGAACGCCTTTGACATCCTGGCCAACAGGTTCCAGGTGCTTTTCACCAACATGCAGCATCGCCCAGAGACCGTGAGGAACATTGTGGAAGCTTGCTGCATCCTGCACAATCTCATGCGCACCCGCAACCCAGTCTTGCAGAACAGGCTTGTGGACCATCAACAAGGCAATGGGGACATGGAGCCTGGGAAATGGAGGCAAGGGCAAAACCTGATCGACACTGAGGATGTGCAAGGCCCCAACAGAGCCTCACGTGAGGCGAAGAAGCAGTGCAACCTCCTGAGACACTGGTGCAACTCCCCAACTGGAGCAGTGGAGTGGCAAGACAGGATGATAGATGCTTAATGGATGCTTCCTTCAGCCTGTCTCATCACACGGATGAGATTGGGCCATGTATGTTTGGTTGGGCTACAATGAACAGGGCGTTTAATAAAGAGTTGTGTTTATGTTGACATGTGTGGATGATTGATTATATCGTTATTGATAATAAAGGGCCATAGGTGTGGCACCTGGGAGGGTGGACCATACAGTCCCACTATGCTTGCACTGGAGGTTTATCTATCCCACAGCTATTACCCATCCCAAAGGTATCCCTGCCCATCCCACAAGCATGCAAAGGCTTAAACCATTTCTAAAAGTTTCCAGCAAGACTTTATTAAAAAAAAGAAATGAAGCAAGTGTGTGAATCAAAAATAGACTTTATTAACAACAAGCTATAAGACAAAAATGAGTCTCTGGCTCCTCTTGGTCGCTCAGTCTCAGGGGTGAAGGGTGCAGGTGCTGTGGTGGTGGCTGGTGCTGGAGTGCTTGTCATCAGCTCCTCCAAAAGCAGAAGCAGCAGAAGCGCCAGCCCCAGAAGAGCGAGCCCGTGCTGCAGAAGCCCCAGGAGAACCAGAGTGAGGGCCAGGGGGCGGGATGGTAGCCCTGTCCCTCTTGCAAGGGCTGGCAGCAGATGGCTGAGGCTTGCTGTGCTTCAGCATGGTTGTGGGGTTGCTGGCTGGCAGGGAGGGTGGCAGCAAGGCTGGCAGCAAGGCTTGCAGGCAGACATGCAGGCAGGGCAGGCAAGGCAGCCAATCCTTCCGGCAGCAGGTCTTTCCTCTGACCTGCTTCCGAGCTGCTTCCGTTATATCCGCGGGGCTGACGCAATGCATCCTCCCCGCATGCGCAATTAACGCCAGGCATCCACTAGGCTTCCGTTGTGCATCCGCTGTGCATCCGCTTCATCCGTTCTGCGTCCGCTGTGCATCCACTGTATCCGTTCTGCGTCCGCTTTGCTGAGGCCCCCCGGAAGCCCTGCGGATGTGCCATCCGCTCCCATCTGCTTCCATCTGCTGGGCTTCTGTTCCGCATCCGCTTTGCATCCGCCCTGCGTCCTCCCCACGTCCGTGTTATCCGCTCCGGTTATGCAAATTTTTGCCCCTTTTGAGAGCGGATAACAACGGATGGAACATTTTGCTCGTCCGCTGTGTCCTTTTTGCATCCGTTGGCCAGTGTGACATGGGCTTTAACGAATTGTGTCTGCAAGCTTTTGCCAAGTCAGGCTGAAAATAGCCGAGCTAAAATGGGTAGTGTAAGGAGGCTGATTTAATCAAATCCTGCTCATAGAAGTCTGACAGCTGTAGGACTAGAATGACACAATTCCCATGGGAAATGACACAGGGTCACCTATCATAGAGAACTCTGAAAAAAACACTGGGTTAAAAATATATTTATTTGTTAAATTTATATGCTGCCCATCTCATCCTGCAAAGCAACTCTGGGTGGCTCCCAATAAAAATAATATTAAATTAACAACAGTAGATACAAAGCTAAGAAGCAGAAGGCAAGGATGGTACAATGGTGGCATCTTCCCGATTAATCCACTAACCACACACATCAGGCCCTTCCAGAAGACCAAAAGGTGGGGCCAGATCACACTCAGGTAGTAAGTATCCCAAGAGCAAGAAAATTAATACACTTTAAAAACTGATTGCACAAGTATCTTAATTTCTGAGGGGGTGGGGAAAAGGCACACTAAGCTGGTCTTTGGCCTGACTGAAATGGCACAAAACTTGTACTACAGGTAGAAATATGCAAGAGAAGATTGATAACATCATCTTGGAATTTATGGTAGTAAGGTCTGTAACAACTGAGCAGAATTAAATAGATAACTTTGGATATTAGGGGAATTGGTTTAAAAACCTGAACAATTAGAAATTAGAAAAGAGACCAGAATAGCAAAAGAGATGAGATTCTGCTTGAAGGCACAATTATAAAGGTCTCCTGAGAATGTAAAATGAAAAATGCTACCAGTATCTAATGAATGCATGACTACTGAAATGTGATAGTAATAAAGTCAAGTTCTACTGAAGTAGCTCATAATATTTCATGTCAAGGATTGCCCCCAGCTAAGGAGAGAAGCCACCTATGTAACAGCATAATGTTCTGGAATGCCTAGTTTCATGCTATGAACTCAATGTGCTGCTCACTTTTGGCCTGTCCTGTTTACATTCATTAGAAATGAACCCACACTAAAATAATGTTTAATAGAGAACTCTGGGGAAAAAAACACTGGTTTATAAATTCTATTTTATACACTATTAGAGGGAAATTAAATGTCACCCCATATTTATCTGCAGTTAAGTGGAGGCAAAAGCAGCCATCTTTGGCTGGAAACCCTTTCTTGGTCTGGGGGAAAAGCAGCAAGAAATTATTCCCCACTTGTCCAATTGGTGCAAGTGGTATCAGTAAAAACAAGGAGTCTTCTCAGGCTTGTGTTTCGTGTGCATATGAGATATGAATTGAGCAGAATTGGAAGAAAATATCCATGCCAGAAGACTTTTTAGTGTACCTGTGTTGAAAGTGGAACAAGGAGTGGCTCCTGTTTCATCTCCATGTTGATGGTCATATATCTAACAGCTCTGCTGGGTACGCAGGACAGTTTTTCTGTTTTTAACCCATGAGAGCTTTTTTAACAATGCTGCTATCTGATAACTCACAGAATCCCACATGTGTTTGCAGAGGTTGGGGAGCCCTTAAATACATCATCTCCCACACCCTTTCCTGTTATTTTACTCAATGGAAATAAATTATTTGTTCAGAAGAACTATTCATAATTATGAGAACATTGCAAATTGAACATCTCAGAAAGTTAAAAAAATATAATAAATAGTCTTGAAGCATCCCAAAGAGCAAGATGCTACAAAGGTCAACTAGAACACAAACAGATGAACTAAAATTCATTAGTTAGCTTCAAACCATTTATCATAGATTAAATGAAAACCAAAGCTGTTTATCAAGCAACATTTGTTAACTACCATTCAATGCAAGAATGTATTTAACTATTGCATTTAACATGTATTTAACTATTGCATCATGTGATATCACCACTACATCTAGCAACAACTTTTCTCTTTTCTTATACTTCCAGCAAAAATCTACTACTCCCTAAAAGTAAGAAGTGTTATTGCATTTTTATGATTACTAAATGTTCTGTTATTACACTTTTTCATTCATCCACAACTGATGGTATTATTTATGCTTTTACTTATATTATCTGTCGAAATAGAAAAGACTAAAAGCTTAGGAGATGCAATATAATTAATACTGCTTGAGGCAGGTAGGAAAGGATAGCCAAATCAAAGCTAAGACCTTGATTGACTTAACTGTATGATGCAGGAAGTCACATGTCCATTCTTTTTTTTTTTTTTTGGTAAAAACTTTTATTTCGGTTTTCACAAAACTTAATACAAATAAAATATCTTTTTTTGAGAATAGCATGATCCCGGGTTATCACTTCTCCATACAGACACAAATTCAATTTCATATTCATCTTTGTATTCTATTCCATATCTTATTACTATTTTAGCATTTTCTCAGTGATTTTTCCCTTCTCTTAGTTTTCTCAACTTTGTTTTTAATTATCTCATTCCTTTCTAAATTCAATTATATATCTTTTTCTAAGTTTCAATATCTTTCTAGTCATTATATTTGTATTTTTGTTTGTCCTGCTTCAATTTCATATTTTCTTTTCTCATTAAACAAGTTTTCCCCTGTAGTTACTGATTGTAGTATGACATCTTTGTATCTTTTAATTTTTGTCCATTCAAATCTTATTTAAACTTCAATTTCTGACTTTACAATTATAACATTCAATATCTAACCTCTATTTTATAACACATAACTTTTGCCAATTGAATTCTGCTTGGTACATTCTTAAAACACAAACTAAGTTCTTAAAGAGAAAATTTGTATATAACAATAGTACATAAAACACTTATTCTATTCCAATTCAGCTCAACCATTAATGTTAATTACAATCTTCCATTAATATTGATTAACCTCTTTAACATTTCTTTTCAATTAAATATCATACTTCCTTAGGAACACTTATAAAATTTTCATATTTTTTCATTTCTTTCATATTTCTCTTCACTTACATTTTTATAAATCATTAATAACAATTAAAATGTTCCCATCTTTTCCTAATTTCATTCTCTCAGTCTCTTTATTTCATTTATTTATTAATAAACATTCCATTACATTACAATAAGTATTTTATCTATCACTTTAATCACACTTGTTTCATATTTTCTAAGTTCATTTCTATTTCTAATATTACAATGCTGCCTTATGTACCCTTGCAGAATCCTCTTTTAATTAAATTTTCACCCACTGTCTCTATGTCTTCTAAATAAACTTACACCTTTAATCCTTGTACGTTTTCCCTGTATCTCTATATCCTGTTTCTGTCCTTTATAACTTCTTTTCCTTTCCTTCTTCCCCATCTTCTTCTCCCTTCCCTTTTTGACCCCTTGTCTCTCTCTTCTATAATCCTCTCTTCTGTAATCCTCTCTTCTGTAATCCTCTCTTCTGTTTCTTCCTAATATTGTAATTGCTTTTCAAACTATTCTTTTTTTTTGTTGTTGTTTTTTCAGATCTTAAATTTTTCACCCTTTCCCCCCCCCTTTCCAGACCCTGTCACATCTGTCGCATGTGCTCAGTATGAACCTGCTTTCATCTGTGAAGAGCACAGGGCACCATTGGTGAATTTGCCAATCTTGGTGTTCTCTGAAAAATGCCAAAAGTCCTGCACGGTGTTGGGCTGTAAGCAGAACCCCCATCTGTGGACGTCAGGCCCTCATACCACCCTCATGGAGTCCATTTCTGATCGTTTGAGCAGCCAAATGCACATTTGTGGCCTGCTAGAGGTCATTTTGCAGGGCTCTGGCAGTGCTCCTCCTGTCCCTCCTTGCACAAAAGCGAAGGTATCGGTCCTGATCCTGGGATGTTGCCCTCCAAGACCTCCTCCACATCTCCTGATGTTCTGGCCGGTCTCCTGGTAGCGCCTCCATGCTCTGGACACTACGCTGACAGACATAGCAAACCTTCTTGCCACAGCTCGTATTGATGTGCCATCCTGGATGAGTTGCAGTACCTGAGCCACTTGTGTGGGTTGTAGACTCTGTCTCATGCTACCACTAGAGGGAAAGCACCGCCAGCATTCAAAAGTGACCAAACCATCAGCCAGAAAGCATAGGAACTGAGAAGTTGTCTGTGGTCACCACCTGCAGAACCCCTCCTTTATTGGGGATGCCTTGCTAACTGCCTATGCTTTCCACCTGTTTTCTATTCCATTTGCACAACAGCATGTGAAATTGATTGTCAATCAGTATTGCTACCTAAGTGGACAGTTTGATTTCACAGAAGTGTGATTGATTTGGAGTTACACTGTGTTGTTTAAGAGTTCCCTTTATTTTTTTGAGCAGTGTTTCTTGTCAATTAAATGTGCTACAGAATAAATCAGATTCTACATTCATTGACAAAATTGTTCAGGTGGTTGCTAATCTAGTGGAGACAGCTGTAATACTAGAAAGATGTTTCAAAATCAAAGGCAAAGAATCAAAGGCAAACTCAAAGTCAAAGTAGATCAGAGCCGTCACAGATATATTATCTCCTTTCCCAAATGTCAATGGGTCAATGAACAGTATGAAATCAATAATACCACCACATGTGGGCAAGAAACTGTAGAATAAGCTCTTATCACTAAGAATCTAGGAATATTAATTTTGCAATGAAGGAAAAAAAATCTGTTAATGTATCTATTTGTATCCCACCTTTATTATTTTTATAAATAGCTCAAAATGGCAAACATATCCCAAATTATTGGCTATCCTCTGCTAATTACTACAAAATTATTCTTAGCATACAAGTATACTTCCTCAAATTTTCAGTACTGGTAGTCCTCAACTTACAACCAGATTCCGAAGTGAATCTGACTTCTCCATTGATTTGGCTTGTCAGTCAGTCAGAAAAGGGGATCACATGACCCTAGGACATTGCAACTATCATAAATATGAGTCAGTTGCCAAGCATCTGGATTTTGATTGCATGACCAAAATGGGGATGATGGGGATGGGAATGATGCAATGGTCATGTAAAAACATTCATAAGTCACTTTTTTCAGTGCCATTGTAACTTGAATGGTCACTAAATGAACTGCTGTAAGTTGACGACTACCTGAATTGTTTGGCATTAGCCAAATGTAGGGATTATGAGATAGCCAGTTTGGTAAGAATGGTTAAGGCACCAGCCCAGAAAATGAGAGACCGAGAGTTCTAGACCTGCTTTAGTCATGAAAGCTATCTGGGTGACTTTTGGCTAGTCATTCTCTCTCAGTCCAACTCACTTCATACTATTGTTGTTGTGGGAAATAACAAAGAAGTGTTGTGGATATGTTCGCTGCCTTGAGTTACTTGTAAAAATAATAGGGGGCAGGGTACAACAAATAAAATAACATACAGAGACCATCACACTGGTGAGGCCAATTTCCACAGTCCTTTTCAATAAGAATGGCCACAGTTGTGAGAGATTAGTTAGGAGGAAGTTCTGAACTGCAAAGAAAATAGATATACAATAGGATTTACGTAGCGCTTCTACTGCTCTGGAAAGAGAGCATAGGAGCAAGTTAACATAAGTACGTATTGATTATTGTTTTCTCTGCCTGAAAACTTTAATCTATAATAGAGTAGAGGCTGTAGATAGCCATATAATCCGTTGTGTCAAAGAAATCACTTTAAATGTTTACTATCCCTCTTTATGAAACTGCCATCATGCTGTATAAAATTTCTTTGGATTCTCAAAGGGGAATTGGGAATAGATTGTGAAATATGCTTTCTCAGAATGTAAGTAGTTAGAGCTAGCTAGGTACTTTAACTGACAAGAATTTTTTTGAAAATACTCCATTAATAGAGAGAAGTCTTCTTGGTTATTTTGTTTTCTTTTTTGAGATACACTGGAACTTTTGTTTTTTGCTATTATTTGAAAAAGAAAAAAAATATGCTTTTTATTTCTATAGAATAAATAAGCATCCCACCTTATATGCTTTGGCAGGTAGCTGAGGGAGCTCAAACATGGGAATTGATTTCTGTCTGAAATAAGTCACCTTCATGCACAGAAGGGAACATCAGTATCCATGGAAGAGCTGTTCTGTTTCAGGTTTCTGCAAAGCAATTATCACTTCAAGCTCTGATAGCATTGCATGCACATAGTAGTTACTGACCCTTAGTAGCCAGGCCTAGGAATACTAATCAATTTTATTCAATGACTTAAGCTTGTTGTATTTTTTTTCCTTATCTAGGCTTGTTTCACAGAAAACAATGAAGGACTAGATAAGTAAGAAAAATAGCAGTATTATTTTAAAATGACAATGGAAGTTTTTTTTTTTTTTTTTTTTTAAAAAGGGGGGGGGGGGGGACAGCCAAAGACATATGGAAACCCCGGACTCCTAAAAATGGAAAAGAAGGAAAATCTAAACAGAGCACAGTGTGTAGGGCTTATCTGTTCTGAGCAGGTTCCATAGAGTAGCATTCTTGTGGAGAATAGTCTAAGAGGCTAGGCCACAACTTTTGATCTAAAGTACCGTGTTTCTCACAAAATAAGTCCGGGCCTTACTTTTTTTTGACCTAATTTGACTTAATTTCCTCCCCCACCAAGAGCGGCCCACCAAGAGAGTTCAGGGCAGTCTCTTTCCGGCGACTGGAGCTCCCCAAGTGTGGTCAACAGTCACTTCGATCAGCCGGTAGAAGCGGCCTGGGGCGAGCGCACACACACACTCCCCTCGCCGCGAGGCCACTTCTACCGTATCTGCTGATTGAAAGCTCCCTTGAGGACACAGTCCCCAGCTGCTTCGGAGCGAGGCATGGCTGCACCAGTCCCCTCGCTTTCAGGGCAGTCTCTTTCCGGCGATTGGAGCTCCCCAAGTGCGTTCAACAGTCACTTCAATCGTCCGGTAGAAGCGGCCAGGGGCGAGCGCACACACACACTCCTCTCGCTGCGAGGCCGCTTCTATCTGCCGATCGAAAGCTAGCTCCCTTGAGGACACAGTCCCCAGCTCCTTCGGGGCGATGCATGGCTACCTGTCCTCTCACCTTTAGGGCAGTCTCTTTCCGGCGATTGGAGCTCCCCAAGTGCGGTCAACAGTCACTTCGATTGGCCAGTAGAAGCGGCCAGGGGCAAGTGCACACACACACTCCCCTCGCCGCGAGGCCGCTTCTACCGGCCGATTGAAGTGACTGTTGACCACACTTGGGGAGCTCCAATTGCCGGAAAGAGACTGCCCTAAAGGTGAGGGGACTGGTGCAGCCATGCCTCGCCCCGAAGCAGCTGGGGACTGTATCCTCAAGGGAGCTTTTGATCGGCAGATACGATAGAAGCGGCCTTGCGGCGAGGAGAGTGTGTGCGTGCGCTCACTTCGAGGCCGCTTCTATCGGCCGATCGAAGTGGCTGGTGACTCTGCCTTCAAGAGAGCTTCTATCGGTTCTCAGGGTATTCTGGCCTAGGCTACCTACAGGGCACTCCTAAAGGCAAGTTTTCTCCCACCCCCAAACCCGCCCTTCGCCCCCACACCTGCCCTTTCCCCCCATTTCTCTTCACCTCATGAAGTTCTAACAAATGATGTGAGAAATGGCGGGGAAACGCATGGTTTTAAGAGGCCTAAATTTAGGGGGCGGGGCTTAATTTCACCTCATGCCTAGAAATCATGCTGGGCCTTCCTATTGGTGGAGGCCGTATTGTTGGAGAAACACAATAACTCCCACAGAAGTAACTAAATCTAAACTAACCTAACTGACCACAGAAAAGAGAAACAGAACTTTATTCAAATTTAATTACAAGATTTTATAACTTGTCCACCAAATACATAATGGATTTTTCAAAACAGATTTAATCACAATATAAAAATATTTCCACACAATATTATTAAAAGATGAAAGATGACTACAATATTATTAAATGAAGAGGTGGATAAGATACTCCCCCTGCTAAGCACTTAGATGAGAAAAGATGCATTCCAGACCATTCGTCACTCTGTGCATGTTTTTTTTAAAGAAAGTACCATAATGTGGCATTACATTTGATGTAATTTCATGTTTGCTATTTATTTTGAATAATAAAGCATGTATTTATGTCTACTCATGAACAGTATATTTGGCCTGCAAGGTTTTTTTTTAAATACTAGATAGCCGTTGAATAGTTGTATTCTTTGTCAATATTGTCAAAAAAGCCAACAAGTATTGGTCACACATTTAACGTACTGTGTCTAGTTCTAAGCATTATATTTTTAGGAATGATAATGAGATTGATTCCGAAAACAAATAGATTAAAAAAGGAGGATAAAAATGATCAGCACATAAGAGGCTACGAAGCCTCTATAAAGAGACTTAACTTAAGGCTAATTGTCAGCAGATAGCCAGAACATGCAAAGATGAAGTCAGGAAAGCAAAGGCTCAGAATGAACAAGGACTTGTAACAAAAGTCAAAGAAAAAAAAATTTTTAGGACTTTCACTGTCACCCCTGGCTACGAAACAAAGGAGGGGTACTGGGTAAAGGGACTGAGCCATCCCCATCCATCCTTCGTAGTATGGCAGTTCAACTTTGGACAGGAGTGAAAAGGAAGAGACAGGTAGGCAGTTGAGTCAATGAACAGGCGGGAGGGTTGCCAAGTGAGGAATGGCCTGGCTGCGGGGGGCCCTAAGGTGCGCGGGTCCAGGGCGCGTGTGGCAGATGTCACCTGCCTGGCTTCATCTCATGGCAATGCCATGCACCCTCCTGCCTCACTGCAGCCATGAGCAACCAGATGGTGGGACTGAGTGGGTAGGGTCTTAACTAGGGCTTATTTTGGGGTAGGGTTTATATTAGGCACAGCCATGAAAATCAGGCTAGGTCTTATTTTCAGGAACAGTGAGGATAATTAACCAGTGGAACAGCTTGCCTCCAGAAATCGTGGGCACTCCATCACTGGATATTTTAAAGAAAAGTCTAGACAATTACTTATCTGAAATGGTACAAGTTCTCCTGCTTCAGCAGAGAGCTGGACAAGAAAACCTCCAAGGTCCTTTCCAGCTCATTCTATTATATTCTAAGAAATATTGAAGGATCACTAAAAATCAGCAATGGATACAACAACAACACTCAAATAGCGCATAAAAGGATGTCACACAAAAGAAACTCAAGACTTATATTATTTTAGAGTAAAGAATAATTTGGATTAATATATTTTAAATAATAGGAAATCATCCTAATTAAATATTAGATAAAAGCTTACTGGAACCATAAAAGCAATTCGATTGTGAACCAATTATCCAAAGCAGTGTGATTGCCTTTCCTGGATGCCTTGAAGGAAAGGGTGACAACCATTTGCTAGGATGCTTTAATTTTCACTGAACAGGAGATGGGCTCAATGCCCTTATTTCAAGATAGTATGATGGGGTTATGTGAAAGAAATGACATCTTGCAAAGTCTGTTTGTTTTTTAATTTGATTATTAGCAATATGAAGCAGAGGTGAACTGTGGAGTAACCAAGTTTATTACATTAAATTATGGTATTAACTAGGTTATAATTATTAAGGGTGGCAAAAGTAGAAAGGAACAGGGAAGAATTCTTAAGACATAGCTTTAAACTGAATGGACATTAAAATGCAAAGACTACTGCTTGCATTGTACCATTTAATGTTGTACATTTCATTAACCATTTAATGTTAACCCACAAATAGGTTTTGGGAGCGTAATACAAGACTAATAAGATATTTGTGGAAGTCAGGCATATGAAACCATTCTACTTCACACAATTTAATGGTAAGGTGTGAAAGTTGCTGTCATACCTTAAATAGTGGTATCGGTTGATACCAGGCAGAGAGTGACATGCCACAGCACATAATTTGTGTATATATTGTTGTTGCTCTCTAGCTCCATCTATTGGCTGGAGGGGCAAATATTAATCTATAATGTTGAAGCTGACCCAACTCTTTTATCCATCAACCATCACTCCCAAAACAAGTGCATGCTGGGAAGCCAGACTCCATTTTCCTTTAACATAAAGAAGAACCCAGCCTAATCTGTGGCACATGTTCATCCAAAGACAAACCCACACCCCACACACACACTCACAGCATTGTTGGTGAGATTTAGATTACTTGTATCTATTAATTGTTATGTTCAGCAGCAACTCAATACTGCGTATCTTGTATCTTGGTTCTTGTTGCATATATTTATATTTTCCCCAATTTCACCACCCTATTCTTTAATAAAGCATCCAGATCTATGCACACAGTCTGCTTTATTGGATAAGTGAGTTTAGTTGCATGTCGAACTTCACACAGAGTAACATGGAGTGAGGACAGAACACTTGCTAAGAATTACTCTGAAAGGTTTCCAAAGGTTAGACACATGCATAAGGAATTAATATTAGTCAAAATCAACTTCAGTATCTGAGACAATATCTGAGAGACTCGCCTCTCAAAGCTGTTGCTATGGAACAGGCACAAGAGAGTAGGCTTCTTACGGAAACCTAGCTGGCTGCTGTAGGAATAGAAAGCCTTGCTCTTGGGTTTGCAAGGCTTCGGCGGTAGCAGGAATCCGCGATCATACGTGGTTCCTGCTGCGCTCGCCGCTGGAGTGCCCCTGATCCAGCTGGATTTGGGGGCTATAGTTACCCCATAGAGGTAACTGAAGATAGGGGAGACTCAGCAGGGGTCCGGGGGAATCGCAACCCCCCCTCCTCAGCTGGCTTAACTCCCTTTTCCGAAAGTGGTGGAGCGGCAGTCAGCAATGGCCGCCACAAAGAAGCTTTCGTCCGGATAAGAATGTGCAGGAGGAAGCTGAGAAAGTGAAAGTTTTTGGCTAACCGGGATGACAAGTAACATTTAAATACCCTGGAATTTAAGTTTTATTAAAGATACATCGTTCCTGACGAAGACGGAAGAAGCAGCGAATGAAAGTAAAAAGGGAAAGTTTGTGTTTTCTCACTCTCCTTTCTTACGGTGATAGCAAATGAATGGAGAAATCGGAAAAACCCGTTTTAGCATCAGCAGGTAATTAAATTGAAAATTGAAGCCAAGGGGACAATAAAGATTTCTGAGCATTGAAAAAAAAAACTTTTTTTGCTATAAGTGGGAAGGGAGAGGAAAATAATTAATATTAAGATTTTCTTGGAGGAGGCTGCTTGGAATTTATAAGATCAGAGCGAAACTAAAAAAACTTCTAAAAGATATATTTTAACTGGAGTTTTATAACTGAACTATAACCACAGGAAGAGAAAATACAAAAAGAAGAAAGTACGAAACGAAACAGACTGTGTGTATTTGGACTGCTTGGTGACTTTGGGACTTTTGGAAATTATTATTTGAAAGACTAAAAATATTTGGGTTATCTAAAAAAACTTTTTACAATGGCACTACTTGTTGATGAACTGAAAATTGAATTTAAAAAGCTAAAAGAAGAGGATCAAGAAGGGAAGGTCTCTTCTGGATCTGTTTTCCATTTTTTAGAAATGGCGATTTATACCTACCAGAAAAACAAGAAGATTGGGATGAAGAAGAAGCCATCTTTAATGAACAAACAACTTTAGCTGGGGAAGAAAAGGGAAAGAGGGGAAAGAGAATGGAGAATTTAAGACTTAAAAAAACAACCAAAAAAGGGAAAAATAAGGTGAAAAATCGATATGTCAGAAAGCAACAGAAAAGAGAAATACAGAAGAAGGTGGAGATTAAGAGACAAGGGGGTAAAAAGACAGGATTGGAGAAGAAAGGAAGAGAAAAAGGGAAGAGAAGTTACAAAGGTTTAAAACAAGATGTAAAGAAACAAGATTTATTCAGAAATAGTGGGTAAAAATATGATTAAAAAAAGAGACTCTGCAAAAGTACATAAGGTTATATTGTTGTATTTATATCTGAAATAATGTTAGAAAACTGGGTTTAATAATAGAGTTTAATTTGCTGTGGATTATTGTTTTAATTGTATTATAAACTTATTCTTTTTTATTTTATAATATAGTAAGTAGCTTTAGAATCTACTAAGCAGAATCAGAATGAAAAGTACATATTATTTTAAGTGTTAAATTTAGGGGAAAGATTTAAAGGCATCATACTTCAATCAGTGATTACAGGAGAAATTTTGTGTTAATGAGAAAAGATAATAGAAAATTGAAATAAACAGACAAAAGAAATATGCATAAAGATTTAAATTGAGATGAAATAAATAAAATAGAATTAAGAGAGTGAAAAGAGGGGAGAAGCTATATAGAAAATGTAGAATGGTAAATAAGATATGAAATGGGATAAAAAGTGAGCATGAATTTTGAATCTATGTCTGTATAAAAAGATGTAACCCGGGACTAAGCCGCTTTCCAAAAAGAAGTTTTATGTTTTGATGTTTTGTGTTTTGTTTGTGTATGTTTGTTTATTAAAAACTAATAATAGTTTTAAAAAAAGAAAGAAAGCCTTGTTCTTCTTTTTATACTAAGATGGTTATATTCACTGCTTGTTAGTATCTAAATAGATCTTCAATTTGGTTTTAATTTTAAAGTGTTGAACTGTCTAAAACCTCATTTCTCAGAGTATATCTCTTTTCACATGAACTTTCCACCTAAAATAAAAAATAACATTGACCTAAGCCACTCACCATAACTCCTTAACTGATATACAGATGTTATTTGTCTAAGCAAGTTCTTCTAAAACTATACTTTGTAAATAAAATAACAAGCGTTTGTGTTAATAGTTTCCACCAACACCAGTTTACTAGAATATGGCTACTTCTGCATGTCTAATTAGAAATGTGAGCACCCGTCATTTACACTAGAAGGCTTGAGAATACTACCCAATGCTCTTCATAGTAGTCCCAAGACACTTTTTAACTACAACAAACACACTCTGCAGAGAATGCTAATCTCCCTGTACCTTCAATTGAGCATTCATGCAGAGATAACACAGAAACGGGCAAAGAAAGGATCCTTGATGGTATAGAAACACTTATTTGCAACTATACAACTGAGCCATTGCCTTGAGCTTATACTGCCTACTTTCTGTTGAAACATTTTTTTCTAAGTAGGTAAACTACAAGTAATTACTTTTATATAATCAAACAATGTGTTCCTTTCATCATAACTATTCTTGGAGCAGAAGCCAAAAACTGTAAGATAAGAAAGAAATAGCTGACTATGGATTAGAAACATCATATTGAAAAACAGTAACAGTCTTAGAAGCTTTCATTAATCACTCTGGAGGTGACTGGAGGGAATTAAAAAGTTGCTTCTAACCTAACAATTAATGCTGTTCCTATCTTGCATTAGTTTGTTTCATTTATTGTGGAATATTCTACATTTTCTGATCACTGGTTACGTTACATGATTTCATTCTGAATTGCCTTTTATGCAAGTATTCATCCCAAAATTTTGTTCATGATCTGGTTTGGCATGAGAAGATTAGTAAAAATATGCAATTATTTCAAAATGGAAATATTTTGTGCAATTTTATGCATTTTTATACAAATGTTAAACTTGAAAAAATTAACTAAAAAATTTGTACAAGTTTCTTATCAAAATTACTAAACCACATGTATATGGCAATTTTTTTCATATCACCCAACATTCTTAAATCTAAAGCATACAAATAATATTCAAAAGGTATGAAAGAACACAATCTTTTCATCTAGCACATTTCATTTAGCACACAAGGAACATTTTCAAAAGAAAATTAAATAAAAATGCATCCATAGAGTTTAATTTGCTCTCTGTTTTTTGTTGCTATCTACCTGTTGAGGGAGTTCACTGATGAGGTACTGTGCAAATTTCTGCAGCTGATCTCTTTGTAGTCGAGACAGGGACTCAGAGACAGGTGCCCGCAAGCAAACTGCAGATGCCTAGAGATAGAAGGAAAAATGTGAAGATTATTTCTTTAACAGAATGTCATGTTTATTGTTAAATAATTCTCCCAAGGGCAGATAAAGCTGCATAAGAAGCCATTTTTGGAATATATGTAGTGTTTATTTATTAAAATCAGGCTTTGGTAAGGATGCTTCTATGAATCAGAGCAGCGTATACTATAGTCCTCAATTTATGACAATTGGATCCAGAATTCTGGTTCCTAAGTCAGGAGATCATTAGGTAGGTCACCATGTGACCGGACTCATTTTTCCAACTGTATTTCTGATTCACTGTATTTGTTAAGCAAAAGGCATTAGGCAAATCTAGCCTAGCCAATAAGCATTTTTTAATATATTTTCTGGGGGAAATGGCAAAAAACCTACACAAATTTGAGTCATGTGACTGCAGGATACTACAATTGGTGATAAATGCATTTTCTGGTTGCCAAATGCCCAAAATGCAGACACTTAACTGGAGGGGGTAGTGTGTTCTTTTACAATGGTTATAATGCTTTACAGTCTGTAAAGTATATTTTCCAAGGCTGTTGCAACTTCCAACTGTCGTTAAGAAGCCTGTCTTTAAGGGAGGACTAGCTGGATGCATGGAGCTCAGAAGTACTCTAAGGGCAGCAATGTATTATTAATTGCTGATTAACATGTTAACAAAAATAGACTGAAAATTCATCAGCCACGAAGTTGATCTGTTATATCATGACTTCCAGCAGATGAGCATCAAAATAATCACTTTTGGTTATTTTACTCCACACAGGTAGTCATTTTGTTATTAGATTAAGAATTTTTTTTATGGTACATTCCCCTAAACAATTTGGAAATTTGGTTCTGCATTAACATATAATGGGCTAAAAGCAGTTTCCTTCATGTAGTTTTTCCACAAAATTTAGCATTGGCCATCCAGTTTGCAATAAAAATCTATGTTCTAATCAACATTATTGACATTCAGAGGATCCCAGACTTCTCATCATGGGATTTTTTTAAATTAAGCATTTAAAAATCTTTTGTTTGTTGTATGTGTTTCCAATATATCTAGGGAAAAAATGAAGTGAACCAACTTTTGTTACAAAGTGTCCATATAATGTTTTGGAAATTCTTGATCTGGTTATTCATTTGAAAACTATGGCTAATTGAAATATCCCTTCAACAATTTTTGTCCAAATCCCTCATGTGATTCTCCTAAGCTGCTTAAAACCATCAAAGAAAGATTTTACAAAACTATAAATTTAAACTGCAATCTGTAGAATGAATTTTGTCCAATTCATCTTCCCAGGTGAAAAAGAAAACTGTTCAAAAAAAAAGGTTAATGAGTTTTCATTTATATTTTGTAATCTAAACAGAGTTTATACAAGAACTGTTTTTTAAAGCAACTGATATTATATATACATAATAAATCAATCTTCAACCCAGATATAGTCATATACCTAGCACAGGATTTACAACATTTATTATTAGATAAATAAAAAAGCCTGCCTATCCTATTATCCGCAGACACAGAAATGTTTTCTATTGCAGTTATATTGGTGTATTTTTATTTTTTCAGATTTACTTTCAACATGAAGTGTTCTGAACAGGAGACAAATGAAGAATACGGAGTGCAACATTACTTTAAAATGAAAGGAATAAAAATATCACAAAGTAATCCAAGTTAACTAGATACAAGAGAACTAAACATAGCTGGGATAATGCAGGGGTCACTAGGCACCCAAAAATTCTTTTGTCAACTTTTGTGATAATAGTGTTCTACAAATAAACGTCCTCAGCAAGAAGCCGCCTATCTCTCTTCAATTCATACAGTCTCCTGAAGGAAGCTTTCAGAAATAGAAGTGAAGAATCAACCAGAAGGAAATATGCTTTCATGTATGTTGGTCTCTTTCAAATGTCAGAAATGGTGCAGAGTCTCCTGCTTGGATGGGGGGCTGGATTAAATGACCAACAAGGTCCCTTCCAACTCTGTTAATCTGTTAAATGCTTTTTATATTTCCCCTAACATCTCCTGACTGAATCATATGAAAGTTGTAGCCGAAAATTTTTGGAGGACAGTGGTTGCCTATCCTTTAGGAATGAAGCCAAAAACAGACTGGAAGTTTGTGAAAGGGGCAACATAATATTCTTTCAACCATTCCACATTAACTATGTTAGATAACTGAAATTTACAGGCCATTTTAGAAGACAGCCCCACTATACAGTGTGAATACACTGGGAGACTATCGGAATATGATTGTTATAAGGCTGTTCTGTCCAATTAAGTTCTAATCACAAATAATTCTGTTTTCCCGAAAATAAGACCTATCCTGAAAATAAGCCCTAGCTTGATTTTTCCATGTGCACCTAATAAAGCTCTACCCCAAAAATAAGCCCTAGTTAAGACTCCACTGAATCTGTCCCACTGTCTGGTTGTACAAGGTGGGGCAAGGCGCATACAGAAAAATCAACCTACGGTTGGAGAGTGGAGCTGTCCCACATGCCCTGCACCCGCTTATCTTAGGACCACAGCAAGGCCTCCTGCCTCCCAACACCTGTCACGCTGATGCCCAAGTTCTTCTGCAGCTGCTTGCGGACGGACACCATGTGACACATTGCACCAATGCTGCCACTTCCAGCAGGCTGCATGGCTAGTTGTGCCAGTGCCACCATTCACAGCAAGCTGTATGGCACATCATACCACTGCCACCACTCACGGAAGGAGGCCGTGTCATCTTGGTATTTCCACTCGGACATGCACAATGGCCCATGTAACCTCCTGCCACGAGTGGTGGCACCAGTGATGTGCTACACTACCTCTTGGTGTGAGCGGAGACATTGGCACAACAAGCCAGACAGCGTTATGCCACAAGCTGCAGCAGTGGCACAACAAGTATCAGGGCATGGGAAACCTGGCTGAGGTGTTCCAAAGGTAAGTGGTTAAGACATCCCCTGAAAATAAGACACAGGGAAACATGGGTATCTCCATGTCTAGTAACAATTATGAATCTAAATGCATCCCCAAACTATTATCTGCTTCCTAAGGAATGGAACCCATCCAGAACCCCAATCCTTTGCTTAATACTTATCATACATACTTATCAATATATATATATGGTATTCAGCTTTGTTCGGGTATTTTTCCACGTCATTATAGTTGTGCTTTTAAAGTTGTAGCAACGTTTCGGCAGAATCTCATCTGCCATCATCAGGCTTCTGTATAGTGTTCGTCTGTGAGTCAGACTTTTACACTTGTTTCACTTTTAAATTTGGGGCTAGCCTACGGTGTGCCAGAATGGTTTTTTCTTCATCTGATTGGTTAGGAGTCTTGATCTGTGTTTATTGGTCTTGGAGTTTGCTGTATTCTGCTTGATTGGTGTTTCTAATTTCTTCTGTTTGTTTTGTGGCTTTTTTTGTCTTGATTGGCTGGCAACATTGTGTTCCTGTATTGGAGGCTATTAGTGCAGCTTGGCTCTGAGGAAACGGATGGCTATCATTTGTGCCCAGGTGTTTACCTGGTTTGTGATGTGAATATATTTTTGGTTGTGAGTGCAGGTTTCCAAATAACTGACAGTCTGGTGGAATCATCTCTTCTATTCATGCTTCCAGGTCTTTTTTCAATCTCTATGGCTTCTCTGATGATTCTGTGGCTGGGATTTTCTATAGTGGCTAGGGTTTTGGTGCCATTGAAGTTGATGCTGTGACCTGTGGCTTTCATGTGTTGGACTAGTGAGGAGGTGTGTTCTAGCTTTTTTACTGCATCGATAGATAGATAGATAGATAGATAGATAGATAGATAGATAGATAGAT
>BLBF01000075.1:1486385-1508014 GCA_015471245.1 Laticauda colubrina | reverse complement strand
GATAGATAGATAGATAGATAGATAGATAGATAGATAGATAGATAGATAGATAGATAGATAGATAGATAGATAGATAGGTGTTGTTCAGCTTCCTTCGGGTATTATCCTACGTCATTGAATTGCTTTTAAAGTTGTAGCAACGTTTCAGCAGAATCTCATTTGCCATCATCAGGCTTCTGTATTCTACATATTCTACATATGAACTCAATACAGAAGCCTGATGATGGCAGATGAGATTCTGCTGAAACATTGCTACAACTTTAACAGCACAATGACATGGGATAATACCCGAAGGAAGCTGAACAGCATATATATATACTGGATGTCATCTCACTGGTAGTCATTTTTTTTCTTATTTTGTCTAAGTACAGCCAATATATTTGATAAAAGCAAACGTATGGGGTAATGTATGCAACTTCAATCTCATGCCTGTCCCAGAAGTTTTATCAACATGTTAAGTATAGTACAACAAATCTTACAAAATGGGAAAATATCCCCATCAGCACTTTTTAAAAATAAACAGAATTGAACCATTATGTTACAGTCTGCACCCTCAAAGTTAAATTTTGCAGAAAGTGAATATGCGTCATACTACAAAAAAACAAGAGCAACTACAATTTAGCTTACATTCTGCTTTTCATAACTTGTACAAATAATTTGATTACAAAAGATGAGGAAGACTCTTCAGTTTAAGATCCATCAAAAAAAATCTAACTGTAAATACGATAAAGTCTCCAACAAAAATATTACCTCAGCCATAAATATTCAGGAAGTAAGGCTGTAACTAATACCAAAATATTACTTCTAATTAATCCTAAACAACTGATGTAAAGATCATTGGAAATTCATACAATACATGTTGATCCCTTCAGAAAATCTCTGTATTGCTCTATAGACACAAATTTCAGTAATATTCAGTGATATTTTGTCAGCCAGAGTTCTGCTACTTATTCTTAAATTTAATTGTATTTCTATTTCATTCATTATAAAAGTCTTCCCATAGGGCAGCAAATGGGGGACCTCAAAGTTATGAGTCAGTAAAACAGAAGAAAACACATGTTATATGTTAAGCCAAGTTTTGCAGAACATGAATCTAAAATTGCTAGACAATGAGAAAAAAATATTAAAGATTAAAAACTGGGAGAATGGTAGAATACTGCTTTAATTTTAATAGACAGTTTCTCATTTTTTTTAAAGAACCCATTTATAACAATCAGCTCATGAGGCAGACTCTGGGCGGCAGGGGAGACAGGGTAGTAAAATCCATTACTGGACTGCCATAAGTATATTTTGCAAAGTAACCCCTTTTGGCAGAAAGCCCAGCCTCATTTCCAGGTTACTTATAAATATGGAAATCATGCAGATATTTTTCTTCACCAAAACATATCAAAGAGCATGAATCAATTTCTGATTTTTTGAGGCAGATCACCTAGCATGCAGCATTGACTGTTCTAATTTAACTGTGTCTCAAAATTCTATGCTAAACAGTATTAAACAAACACCTTTCTTCAAGTCTGAGTCAACTAATGAAACAGAAACTAAAATCAACAGCAGAACTTTTCATTAATGAATACTTGATTTGTATGTTTTACTGTGCAATAAAACAACAGCCATATTTCAAAGCCTACATTGTGTATCCGAAAGAGACAAAGGGCTACCACGTGGGCACACCATTTGGCCCCAGCTCCACAAGTACAGCTGCATGAGGTGATCCTGCATCTGTCAAACATTACTGCCACGTTGTAGGCTCCTTTTGGTGGCACTATCTGTGGAGGTACCACTGTGGCACTCAGGTGGAAACCTGTTGGAGAGCAGGACAAAAGTTATGGTCTGGCAATTATTGAAGCAGAGGAAAATATAGCTCAGATGTATAATTGAAATATTATTCAGTTAAATGCCATTCTCGGCAATATTCAATCTTCCTAGTTTCAATGAAAAATTCAAATAATACATTTCAATTATTTCCAAAGGATAGTTTTATAGTAAAAATTTGCATTTGGATAGAAGATGCTCATCTAAATTTAAACTAAAATCCTTCCTATCGACTACTATATAAGCTCTTTTAAGCACTATGCATGTTTGTTACCCATGTTTGCACATAATATATAATATAATCTTGGGCTAATGTTCATGGCCCCCCCAAAAAGACTTTGCAGTTTAATTTCACTTTCACTTAATGCAAGTTTTCCATTACATATAAACCAGAGACTGAAGGTGAAAAACCTTTCAGCCAAATTTATCTGAATCTTGTTAAAAACATTATTAAATTGTTTTAAGCCATTAGCATTATCTGAATGTAACAAGGCAGAATGCATGTGGCCTATGAGCCAGTGGATATTTTTGCAGGATTATTACATTTATTCATGCGATACTAAGCCAAAATTTACTGTTAAATGTAGGCCACAATAGCTCTATTCAATTTTTAAGGAAGAGAAAAATGAATACTTAATTCAAAGCTGTCTAATAAATCCATGGATGAAACTATCTCTTTTTGTTGTGATAGAACACACTGTTCCTTGTAGAACACACGCACGTTTAATGTTCTCAAGGAGTAGACATGTTTTATCTGTAACTAAAGCTTCCAAACATACAGTATCTCTTCAAAGCTGAAAATGCTTTACATTCATGTAGTAGTAAAGGGTCCTAATTTCTCAGGTTCCCCAACTTAAAAGTACCTAGATCAGAGGTGTCAAACTTGCGGCATCACAGCGGCATCACATGACATATCATGACTTTTTCCCCCTTTGCTAAACTGGGCATGGCCAGTGTGTGATTCATCCGGCCCACAGGCCGTGAATTTGACAGCCTTGACCTAAACATAACAGTACACTGCTATAATAATTAAAGCAATTATCAGCCTATGCACATCAGCAACCATTCTGTGATGCTTGTTTGTATACCTCAACTACTAGGCTCTAAATGGAGCAAGTATTGTCTATGATGGGGAATTTAATCCAGAATATTGTTAAGCCTAAAACAAAAATTAAATCTGATTTACTTAAAACTATATGCTGCTATAATTACATAGAATTAATTCTACATCGTCAATATGCTTTCTATCATGTATCTAACAGGTTTCCATTTTTTCAACGATTAAAAAATGCAACTTTGAATGGTTTCAAAAACTTGATCCAAAGCTTTGGGGTTACAAAGTGACAATGCTCTAAATAGGGTCTTTAGCAAGAATGAAAAAATAAAAACTGTTTAAGTCACATAATAAAGTTAGAAAAATGAACATGGGAGATGAAATATAAAGTAAAAAAGTGACCTAGGAGTAGCCATATTTGGAATAATTGTAAAAATATTTAAACTGATTTAACAAGTTTAACAGCAAAAAAATATTTTAATTACATAGATTAAGACTTGCCCGACTCAAAGAGGATCCAAATAATTCATTCCTTTCTATCATTTTGAGAGAGGAAGAATTCACAAATGTCTCCCCGGCCAGTTCTAAGGCTGTCATGATAGAGTGCAACTTTATATTTGCTGAGAAAGCATACTCAAATATGTATAAGTTTAATACTCATCAAAGTCTGCCTCAGATATTTTTTGCAACAGACATGAGATTTTCAACAGCAGTGTAAGGGCTAGGGTTAAAGTAAAGGAGAGCAGACCCTGAACTAAGCAAGGGAATTAGACTCTTTGATCTCTGAGGTGCCAATTCCAGTTTGTAAGATACAAACACCATACCTATCTGTAATGGGTCTTTAACAGCCCTCATTCGGAAGAGTTGCTCGCCTCGTTGGAACTCATCTGCGCTGCCATTTGCCAAGCATGAATATAGCCTAAAAGAAATAAATCACTCTATTATTAGAATGATCTTCAATGGAGACTGACAACAGTGCATTCCATTCCAGACAATGCAGAAATTATGGATAGATTTCAAGGAGTAGATTATGTCATAGTGAAAAAAGGCAATATTAAATAGAGAGGGAATTTCATCATATACAGGTTCTAAATTGCAGGTCACAATTTGCAATGTAAAATTGTCTCTTCTATATGACTATTAAACCTACAAAACCATTTTATTCTAGACAAAATTGAAAAGCATATACAACTCAGGACTGTTACATGCAGTCTAATTTTTTAAAATTAAAACATGGACAATGATAGATTGAAATCTATGGATTTTAGGTTGAAGTTATAAAAATCTGTTCATTTTACAAGAAATTGGATATATTATGGGTTGGTTATTAACTATGCATGAAAAGCAGATGTGTTAATATGCAGTTTCCTAGCCTTCTCCCCCAAAAAGTTCCATGTGCCTAATATATTGTGAGGGAATAGCTGTGGAGTTCAGAATCCTTCCTGCTTCCTTTCCCCTAATAGCATAAGAAAAGTAAAGGGAACTATTCTCTTTAAAGCCCCTGTCCCACTGCACCAACGGATGCAAAGAGGATGTAAAACGTTAAAAAACGTTGGAAAATGCTATGCATCCATTGTGTACTCACTGCATACGTGTTTCATACGCTCTATCCTTTGAGCATCCGTCCACTGAGATTTCATCCGCTCAAGAAGTTTTGAGCTGCACAAAACTTTGTGAACGGATGAACTTTCTGCCGTGTACGATGTAAATCCATGACATACGAGCAACAAACATTCTATGTCCGTTTATCATCCGTTAAACGTCCGCTGTATCCTCTATGCATTCTCTGGGCATCCCCTCAACTCACATCCACTGCAGCTGAAAACGGAAAGAGGGAGGAAACAAAAGGTACACGGAACGTCTACACAGCGTTAGTAGCACGGAAATAGAAAGGATGCGCAGTGAAAGGTTTGCATCCGATATACATCCTCTAGGCTTCCTATGAACATCCGTTTAACATCCCCACTACATACTACCCACGTCCGTTCTTTTCCTTTCTTTTCCGTTCTGTTTATGCAAATTTTTGCCACTTTTTGGAGCGGATGACAACGGATGGAGCACCCCCGAAATTTTGCTTGTCCGCTGTGTCCTTTTTGCATACGTTTTGCATCCGTCGGCCAGTGGGACCTAGCCTTAAAAAGGCAGCTGTTTCAAATGGAGAATTTGCTTGCTGACCTCAAAAGCAGAGAGCTGGTAGAGTTGATTTTGGGAATATCAGAAGACAACTTCAAAAGATGAAAAGAAAAGTGAAGAGGTAAAAGAATAAGAGTGGGAAAAGGAACCCAAAGATGCTATGTGAGAAAAAAATCACAACTAGAAGCTATGTACATGCATACATGTACTTTATAATATTGTTGAAAACTCCTCCAGTAGGAGTGGGGAATAAAGAAAAGCTCTGGCAGCTGAAGAAACAAACACAGAAGAAATTAGCTAAAAGAGACCCAACCCATATGGCTTAAATTCCCAGTTCCTGGAGGTTGCAGAGTATAGAAAGTCTAATAGCAATAGTCCCCCTAAACCAACACAAACTATAACAAAGGAGAGAAATGAGATTAGATCTCCCCCACCAACTTTAAAATGCCGGGCTGTCAGTCTAAGGAAGACCCAACAGAGTCTGGAAGGCTGGGCTGATTTAACTATTTGTCTACATGGATCATTATACCATTGCAGATCAACCAGACCATGGACAGTTGTAATTTTAAAAAAAATCATTGGATTTAGCAGCTTTAGCATCAATACAGAGATTAAAATAGTCACATAAGTCTAAATCCTGATTAAATAGTATGTCCTTTAAAAAGATAGATTTACACTGTTTATTAAATTTACTGCCCATCTCATTTTGAACAACTTTGGACAGCTTACAGCAGAAGTCTCCAAACTTGGCAACTTTAAGACTTGCGGATTTCAACTACCTTAAAGTCTTAAAGTTGCTAAATTTGAGGAGCCCTGGCTTACAGCATAACTGTTCACCACAAAAGTTGTGTATCAAAAGCTTTTTATGTCACAGGTGTAAAATTTCCTCTATTTCAGCTTATTAAATTCAAATTTCAGGTTTTTCATTATGCTCAATTCATTTAATTAACCAATTTGTTGTCCACACTAAACATGAGTTTGTAAAAACTGAAAAGTTCTCCTTGTTTGCAAGAAGTCAAAGCAAAGTCCATTTTAAAGAATATAATAAGGGATTCTACCTGATGTCTTCTTCATTCTCTGGAAAGCTCCAAAAGGCAATGCGAAGCTGCAGTTGCTCAGGCACAGGTGGGTAGACTTTTTCCACTACTTCAAATGGAATATGAAATGCCACCTGCTTTGCTGACAGTTCCACCAAGGGGATCACCGACCCATCTAAAGGAATGAAGAGTATTGGGCAAGTTATCTGAATTCTGCAGAATTTTATCATTAAGAACTAAGGAAAAGGGGAAAAAAAACTTCCTGGCTTTTCTAAGTACAAAATAATTTTTTACTATTTTCCAAGAAACTATAAGAAGTAGTCCTAATGTTCATAAAGATTAATGTCAAGAGAAAGTATTGAATAGTCCCTTTTGTCTTCAATAAACCACTTGCTATATAAACCAATACTATAATGGCATAGTCATAAAATCACTGTGATTTTGAACATCATCTATGGGACATAAAAACAAAAAATGTCTAACACAGAGACAAAACATTTTAGTCTGTTTACTCAATCAAATTAAAGATAAATCAAGGAAGCAACCCAAGTCATACTAAGGAAAAGATGAAAATTAGAATATGCTTTTACATTCATCAGTTATACTATCAATTACTCCTCAACTGTGAAATTAAACAAATTACCAAATGTAGTATTATTTTTTCCTTTTTCAAGTTAGCATTTACTAATCAGTCTTGAATACTTGAGAAGTACACATTTTATATAAGTCTAGATCCAGATAATATTCTGTTGCTGTAACATAAAAAAGCTTAACACAATCTAGTTAGACAGCAGATGCAAGGCTTTCTCCTTAAGAGAAAAATATTTTGTGCTTCGGAAAATCTAAATATTATTTCTAAGTACAGATAACTAATTTAATCAGATGCTGTGCTAAATTTTTATTTATTTAGTCTTTGGGTATACTAGAAGTTTCATCCTGTCTAATTTTTACTTTTCTGTACATGTAGACCATTCTATATAATTTTAGCCTTCCGATTGACTTTATTAATTTCTTGGGAACTGATATATTACTTGAAAACCATTTATCTGAAATCACTAATTATAGTGGATCAGCATAATCTTATGGTTTACTGGGAAAATTGATGCATTTTTGCAAATCAAATTCCACAAATTGTATCTTTTAGTATTTGCTTTTGTTTATGCAAAACCAATTTATCTCCTTAAAAACTATAGACATACATCTTCATGCTACAACCTTAGGAGCATGCATTATAGAAATGATTTAATCTCCTCTTTCAATTTTGCATTTCATTTCTTGAAAAGAAAACATACACAGGAATCCTACCATTTTCAGACACAGTTTAGAAGGACACCCCCTAAAAGACAGCTGTGGTAGTAGTACTTCTCAAGTAGGTACACCAAGGTAGAAGGTAGGGTTAGGGTATTCAATGGACTTGTACGAGAGGAGGCTTGAAACAGATGAAGCTGTGCTTCTTCAAGGAGCATAAATGGGAACAAGTGAAACAAGTCAGCCAAATCATTTTTTCCTTATTGTTGAAAGACCCTCCTTTTTTTTAAAGCAGAGAAAATAAACACACTGAAATACATAGCAAAAATTATTTTTAGTTTTCAGGTTCAACAGGCTAGCTAGTTGGGCCTGTAGAAGGACAATTGTGTTTATCTGTGGCGCAAACAAATTAAAAAAAAAATCTTTGATAGCTCTTTTACTAACTTTAATTTAAAGGCATAACCTCTCACAAACTGCAGCTCACCTTATCAAGCCCAGAAAATGGCTAGACTGATGTGGGATTTAAACTGGGGTGAGGCAGAGAAGATAGGAATGAGGGTCAGATTACTGGTATCTTATCAATTATAAAATGTGTTTTTTAAAAAAACAACAATCTCAGCAGCTCCTGTGGAAAGGAACAAGTTGTCACACCACAGGAAGGATGAGAGTCAAACCTGGACAATTCTGAAAAGATCTACCATGTCCAAAAGAAGAGGGAAGTCAGTATATGCGGTTTTTCAAATCACGTTTAATTGGTTTCCTGTTATCTGTGGCCTACAAAATGATTTGGACAACATGGATAACTGTGAACTAATCAAGACACAAAGCAGTGGTTTAGATATACTGTAACCACAATCTCTGCTATAAATGCCTCACTTATCAAGGAACCACACACAAAAATGTTGTTTGCCAAGAGCCAAAATAAAACAACCCCTACTAAACTACATTTTCAGTGGAAAGAGAAATAGCTGCATGCTGAAATAGAACATTCAGGCTTCAAGCAAAGAAAGGAAAGAAAAACCAAAGTATCCCACATAAAGCAGAGGATAAATCTAGCCACTTAGAGCCCCTACTGTAATTACATGAACAGAACCCTGGAAAAAAAACAGAATACACAGAGATGTTTGAAGCAATCCTCTTGAACAACACACAGGATTAATGAAGGGGGAGGGGAGAGCACAGCCTGTCCAAGATGTGAGGAAAGTCAGAACACAACTACCACACCTTAACATTGCTCTGAACACCAGATTTGTTAAAAGGAAATTACTATTGTATCAGGAATGTGTAAAATAAGACTACAGGGAAGGATGTAAGACCAACGATAAATTCCATACTACATCTAGATTTAGAATTTGTACATCTTATGTCTTAGAATTTATACATCTATGCCATTTGTCAATTATGAACACATTTCTTTAAGAGTTTTTTTTTTTTTTCATCCTTCTCAATTTTTGGATTCCATACTTCCATTTTTGGCCTGTCTCCCTATCAGTGTGCAAAGCTTTTAAACTACAGATATTACAAATAATGAATCTTGGATAGATAGGGAATATGCAACCCCCCAAAAATGTTTTGATTGGGTAGGCCATTATTTCCTTACAATGAATCCACAGCATTGTCCATTATGTTCATTGAAGAGACCATGAAAACATTATAAAAAAGAGCCTAAACAGAATAATCAATAAAATTATATAAATGTAATTATCACCTTGATACATTTTCTAATTATGTATTGTTCATATGAATAAGTCTGTTTCTTCTCAGTTTTGAATTTTCCTACTAGAATGAATGGGTAATGAATGAATATAGATTGTGGGGGGAGGTATGAAATGTTTGAGGTGGGTCAGACAGGGAAAGCAAATGAGAATCACACTGTAAAATAAATACATGAAATAGTGAACTGGTAGAGAAGACAAAATTGTATTTGATCAAACCTCTTGAAATTCTTAAGAGAAGTTTGAAGAAAAAAAGGAATGTGTTGACACAGTAGAAAAATGGCTACATAGAAAGGTATGGTGATACAGCAAGCGGCAAAACTAATTTTTAGTTGAACTTTGTTTGTCCCTTATTTGTATCTTCAGCTTACTTCTTTCTTGTTTTTTTGCACCACTGTGTAATGTTGCTTACCCTGAAAGAAAACAAGATGGGTATTTTGCAAGGTTTCACAAACCTTCCTGATGCCTTTGCAAATAGCAATTCATTATTCTTGTACTTGTTTCTAAAACTGTTTGCCCTCACAGCAATAATGCTGAGAAATCTACCAGTACTTTCTTTCCTCTTTGAAATATTAGCCTTATCCTCATCATTATCCTCCCATTTCATTACCTCTAAGTTCTTCTTTTTTCTGTGGGGTAAAGAATTTTTAGCAAAGTGCAAAAAGAAAATTATGCAATTATCATCTGCTTTTAAAATGAGCACAATTCCATGCACCACTGCTTTTTTCAGTATTCTCCATATAGTATCAAATCAATAAATATTAAATGGTAGACAATATTAATATCAAAACTTTACTCAGCAAGTGCTTCCCCATATTGCTCGCACCTGATAACATTACCCATCAAAAACCATCAACTCACTAGAGCAAATTTCTATTTCAACAAAAGATGTAATACCCCCATATGAATGCTTTTATCTGAAAGCAAAATAAAATTTATTGAATTATTCAAATACTCGTTCACTCGGTCCCAAATACTGTTCTGTTTTTCTAACATGTCAGGCTGGGCTACTTGTATTTCTAGGGCACTATGGCTGAATTCACAGAAAGCAATCCAGCACAATGTTTGAAATATACTTGTAATATATGGTAGTACTTTCAGCTGCTCTGTTATTTCTAGTGTTATTTCTAAGTGATATTTCTGCTTTTAACCTTTCTGAAATTATAGTGGGGGTACTTGTTTGGAAAAAAAGAAAACATTTTTAAGTGTCATGGTGTATCAATAATACAGATTTCATTAACTGGCAATTAATTTATCTGAAAGTTATGTTCCAATAGCACCCAGCAAGCAGAAAATATTCTTTCACCTTTAGTATCTATGGAGATTCTCAATCATCCAGGTCATGGTAGTCCCAAAAGTGCTTTTCAAAAGGCAACTGGACTTTGTTTTTTCTTTGAAGATCCTTCACTTCTCATTCAAGAAGCTGAAGAAACTTCTTAGATGAGAAGCAAAGACTTCAAGGAAAAAATAAAGAAAACTCAGTTGCCTTTTGAAAGGCACTTTTACTCTTAGAATCATGTCAAAGAGCAAATTGTGTCAGGCATTACTGTCATTAGGCATTTAACCAGAATAGTTTGGGGAAATTAAGCTTTCATTGCTATGGTCACTTTATCATTAAGGCAGCAATTCCCTCTATGTATTTTTATTTAGGTGTATTTATTCTATGTATATATCGCTCATTTCACATGGAGGCAATTATATTTGCCATTCCCCATATAAATCTTTGAAAATCATTTTTGGAAAGGTAAATATTTCTCTTCAATATTGTTATTTTTTGCTGTGATTCTCGTGAGTAGTTTAGACTCAAGATATGCTATAAATATGCATTCCTTATAAGGCTTTCAACTACTTCAGTCCTCTTAAAATACAAAGAGCTTTATTATTTGATGCAAAGCTAAGCACTAGTTGACTCTTATACTACACTGAAAAACATCTTTGAAATAATATAGCCAAAGTTCCACTGACAGCAAGTTTTATCATCAGAGCAATTTACTTGTGCTTTCTTTTGGAGGATGGCCAGAGTAGAATAACACAAATCTGAGACAGATAAAATAATAGACTAATTCTCTGCTCCTACTACTATTTATATCCAAACACAATTTTGATTCTATATATAGGCCAATAACAACTCGATTTAAAAGTTCATTAACCAAAGCCAATTTTTTTATTTTATATATATCTGGATATAGAAAATCATAATAAAAAAGGTTTAACACAGTTTAAATTTAGCTACGTCTGTTATTTTAAAAAATAATTCCCAACATTTCCCATGTGCCACTTCTTACTTTGAAATGCCTCCTATGGTAACTCAACCCTTCAATTAATATTCTACTTACAATGTGCTTATGCTCAGTTTACAGATACAGAGAAGACCACTGTCAAGTCAGCACCTTTACATTAAATCATTAATTTGTGCCTAGCCTACTATCAAGTTAACAAAAAAATTACTCTATTCCTCAGGGAAAAACCTTTAAAAAAAATTGTAAGAACTTTAAAAGAAAAAAATGTGAATTTCTACCTGACAGCTTTCTTCTTATTTTTATTTTAATTCTTACTTTCTGTTAAATTTATTTTTAGTATGCAATAAATGTCAGTATAAACATCATATTGACAATTTTATTGAATTTTCATGCCATCAATCTAACTATATTTCCAAACGTTTGTTTTTACCGTCTTACTTCATAAGGGAGTTTAAAAATGCACAATAGTCTGAAGGATCTGTGAAGAGTTCCAGAATTTCAGATTTTTGTTTGTTTTCATAGATAATACATGTGTTCAGTCATGTTGCTTTCCCTTTATGGTTCCGCTCACAATACCCTAAACCTTATTTTGCTTCCTTTTTGGCTAAAGTGAAAATATTTTCTCTTAAACATTCTTAAAATGTTTATATTATACATACATTGGCATTTTAGGATTGATACCTTAAGTATATTTTGAAACAAATAATTAGAAAAATCAGCATTTGGTGTATTGGTTTTTTTCACATCAAATGTCTATACTCAAAAGAATAATCAGAACCTGATTAAAAAAACACTTAGAACCAATACAAATTAAACCTTATTCTTTAAATTTTTGAAAAAAGTTCTACACATTTCTATATTTTCATCATAAAAAACTCCAGTTATTTAAAAACCAACCTAATGTTAAAACATGAAATATAACTTGGGAAATAAAAATTAATAGTTTAAAAAAATTTGGCAAGCATTTATATATTGAGGTGGGAGGGATTTCCAATACCAGGGTGTTCTGGGTCAACTGAAAACAGTAACTATGATTACTTTTTAATTTTCTCCTCTCATTAAATATTGCAATTTAGCTGCATCTTCTTGAAAAACACTGGTGCTATCCTGGCTTTTCTCAAAACTGACTTTTATCCTATATTTTGTTTTTGTGTTTTTCATTCTAACACATGTTCAGATCATGCAATTAAGAAACTTATAAAGCTATTTCCCTCCTAGAAAAAGTAAGTGTGTGAAGTGGAATGGATTATTAAAATACAAAGGAATATTTTATTTTAAAAACAATATTAATTCTCCAGTCTTAATTCATTTCATATTGGCACACCCTACAAAAATTATTTTTAATAATCTGATTGGACATATTCACCATCTTTAATGTTTTCAAGAGTAACAGCATCTGCTGCTGAGTAGCTTTAAGAGGATACAGTCTTCCATGATGTAAGGATTAATTCAAACAGCTATAAATCTCATATAACTGATTTTTCATCTTAGCTATCGATATTGATGACCTATAGATCACATATTCAAAAATATTAGTGTTTCATTTTCCACTGTTTATAGAAGTTATCTACCTGTGTGTATATACACATACAAATATATACACATATAAACATACCTGTAACACTACAAAAGTATTTCCTAATGTTTGTACCATTTCTTCGATGCAATGATTAAAGGCACCAAGCTAAATACAAGGAGGATGTAGTTTCAACCTTAGTTTAGGTATGAAAGTCTGAGGATGATTTTGGGCCAACTCTTCTCTCTCTTTGTGTGTAGGAAGACACACAAAATCTTGGAGTATGTTGCCAAGAAAACTGCAGGAACCTGTTTAGGCAGTTGCCAGGAGTCAAGACTGACTTGAAGACACAAAATTATTGTGCATGTCAGGGAGCAAAAGCAGGTTATGACTATACTACATGAGATTGCATGTTCACTAATTTCAAATAACCTAAAATAAATAAAGGTGAATACAAAAGTAAGGTGAATGTTTTCCCAAATTCTGTTAGCCTAAAGAAATGCTTCAGTCGTTTTCATAGATCAAAGGGTATACAGATTCTTATCGTGTACAGATGCACTTTTCTTTCAACCCATGAGTGCTTCTACTATTGATATCGCAGTTATGTTAAGAGCACCTACAGATTCATTTAATTTCAACAGAAGCAGCTGGTTATAAAATAAAGCCAATATAAAAGCAGCTGGCTATAAAATAAAGCCAAGTTAATCCCAGCTGATGTCAAAAGCACATCCATGTATATTTCTCTGCAACAATGCAAAAAAATAGTTTGTTATTTCCTTCTTCCAGGACGTTTCTTCAACTTTCCAATACTACAACAATAGTATTTCCTGGAGGGTCAACCCTGCTCCACTTCTGAACCCAGATAAAATGTATGGTAAACTGCTGTTAGGATGAACAGATGCTACATTGGATCAATCATGTGGTACTCTTAAGCTGCGACATCCCAAGGATATTTTTCCACCTTTAGGTACTGATATAAATGGTTCAACTACTTCCGCCATGGTGTATTCTATCATATTCTAAACATGCTCGTCCAGGCAGTTAAAATGCTACAAACCCCAGGAACCCACTCCGCCTGGCAAATGATGAAAGCTGAGAAAAGTAGCTTAGGAGCACCTGAGCTCCTCCCGTTTTATCTACTTCTAGTTAACTGCCTCTGTCAGGAGAAATCTTTCCACACTTGCATAGCCCGTTTCTTGCCAGGCAGTCACACTCCTCAACTTAGGTTCGATTTTACCGATCGAAAAACTTATTTTTTTCCCCCCTTCTGACCCCGAGGGGGTCAGCGGTTTAGCCAGGGGCTTTTGTGCGCCCTATCTCCGCCGCTCCGGTCAGCCCAGCCCGCGCTAAGCGTCCTCTTCACCTTTCATTTTGACAGTGGGGGAGTTGGGTCCGGCTGACTGTTTCCGCCATCCTCTCCAATTCTGGCACAGGCTCTCCGCCTCAGAAATGAAGGAGCAAAGCGAGTCCTCCTCAAACCGGTCCGAGTCTTCAAAGGAAAACCTTTCCCCGTCTTCCCACTCGGCAAACATGAGTTCCATCACATCCAAAAAAGCAGGCGAAGGAAAAAGACGGGCCGCGCGGCTTCCCCGGGAGACGCAGCGAGGCGGCTCCAGGACAACCTGTATGGTCGCTGCTTCCACCCCGGGCGCTTCTCCGCCTCCAACAGACAGCAGTCGCACGAAAAGCCCGGAGGGAGGAAAAAAAAAAAAAAAAAAAAGCCCCGGGCGCCCCTCAACTCGAGGGATGCCGGGAGCTACCACGAGCCGGTGCCGCCAAGCCCGGCAGGGCGGAGAAGCGCGCCTGAAGGAGCCCCGGGAAAAGTGCCCAGGCGCGGGGAGTTCCCGGCGCCCCTCTCGAAGGCCATTGTTCGCCCAGAAAGCCTAGAGGCCCATTCCGCGCCCGGTCCGCCTTCTCCTCCTCTGCCGCCCCGAAGACCCGCGAAGAGCCCGGGGGAGTCCGCTCCAGTTCGGTTCCCGGCCGCCCGGACCCCCCTCTCCGCGTCTTCCGAGGAAAACTCTCTGGGGAACTTGGCGCCAAGTCTCCGGCGGCAGCGGCAGCGGCAGCTTTGGCCCTCCCGGAAGGAAAGAGCCCAGCGGAGAAAGAGTCACGCATTCACATTGACACGCGTGCACACGCGCTTGAGGGAGGAAGGGGCAGCCGCACGGCCGGGCCGCGCGCGGCGGAACGAGCGAGGGAACCGAGAGGAAGGGAGGCGGTGGCGGCGGCGGCGGCGGCGGTTCCTCGGCGGTCTCCAAGTCAGGCGCGACTTGTCCCCTGCGGAGGACCGGGCAAAATCTGCACCAGGGGTTGAGCTGCCAAGGCGACGGAGTGACCCTCAGGGGTGCCCAGGGCAGCCGCAGAGGGGGAAAACGGGGAGGGGGGCGGCCCCGTTCCTGCCGCCTCCCCGGAAAGGGCTCGCCTAAAAACACCGCGACCTCCGCTTGGCTGCCGCCGCGCAAGCACTAAAATGGCCCCCCGCGCTGGAGCGAGCGCCCCCTCCCACCCTCGCTCTCCGCTGAGCCCGCCCCCTCCAGCTGACGCTCGTTTCCGTCGCGCCGCTTCCGGCTTCCGTCAGACCGTCCGTCGAGGTGGTTTCGGCCCAACCTCGAGGTACGCCGAAAAGGGGAAAATTAGAGACGCCGTTAAAGATTTGTTTTCAGGCCCGACCGCAGCGCGCGCTTCTGAGTTTCTTCCTCCTGAAAGGAGCGTTGCTTGAGAGAAGCGAGCAAATCAAAGGAGGGAGATGACTTTCTGCAGCTGCTGCCGTGTCCGTCCTCCCCTTTTTGCCAAAGTGCAGTGGACGCTCTTTGTGGCTTTTCCTATTTTCCTGAGGGAAATTTTGAAGCCTTTTAACAGTGCTGTCTTCCCAAGTGGGAGAAGGTGAGCAAGAGGAAAGGACCCAGTTCTCTGTCTGACATGCGAGCTGCGGCTCAGGGTGCAACCCGGGGTCCTGCTTTCTTGGCTTCCATCTCCCCAGCTTGCCCACTTTTAACTGGAATACCATCTGTCCCAGCCTTTGCTCTCCTGCCGGCCATCCCTGCTCGGATTTGTGGGCTCCAGCTGTCCTTTCCGTCTCTTCCAGATCCTCTGTACCGTGCAGAAAGTTTTTCTGGTGGTGGCAGTCAGCTTTCAGAAGAGACTGGACAGCCATTTGTGAAATGGGATAGGGTCTCCTGCTTGAGCAGGGGTCGCCAACCGGTGGGGCAGGGGACCTCTGATCCACCCACAAGAAAAATTTGGTGGTCTGCAAAGAAATGTCACCCCCAGAGGAATCAGGCTGCACGGGGACGAGGTAGTGAGGGGAGGGGGGGAAAGGGCAGAGGGGGAATTTGCCCCTTTCACTCCACATGCCTGGCTTGACCATTGGGCTGCTTCTTTCCTGCTGCTTCTGCTCTTGGCTGCATGCAAGGAAAGAAGCAAAAGTCTTTCTCTCCCCCAAACTCCACCAGAAATGAGTCTTTGGAACCTTGCCAAGGCCTCCTGCTCCAAGAGGCTGCGCTGGCATAACAAGACTCACAAAGACTCATTTCTGGCAGAGTTGGGGGGAGAGAAAGAAAAACTGCTGCTGCTTCTGCTGCTTTCCTTGCATGAAGCCAAAAGTCTCTCTCTCTCTCTCTCTCTCTCTCTCTCTCTCTCCCTCCCTCCCTCCCTCCCTCCCTCTCTCCCCCCCTGAGAAGGGAGCTGGAGATGGTATCCTGTAATCACAAATAAAGAATGATCAGTTAGTAGGAAAACGGGGTGGGGAATTTTCCTGCAGACTTTTTGGGGGATTTCCCCAGGGTCTCTGGTCCACAGGATTTAAAAATTATGAGTTTGGTGGTCCCTGAGGTCCAAAAGGTTGGCGATCCCTGGACTTGAAGACCTCCAAGGTCCCTTCCAACTCTGTTCTGTTTGGTGGTCGACATGGCTGAAGCCGCCTCCAACCTCAAACATTCTGAGAGTGGAAATCCAACATGTCTGAAACGGACATGTTGGGCAATGCTGCAATAGTCACTCTCATTCGCAATTCTATAATCTATAATATTTTGCATTTCAAGGTTTTTTGTTTGTCAAATTGTCATATTTTTTTTTTCAATTTTGAGCCTTCAGCATTCTATCCATTCCCTAAGTATTTTCTCTAACCCAGAGGTTAGCTACCTCATGCCTGAGACACCATCAATTAGTACCATCCGACCTCAACATTTAACACACATTTTAAAGTATCACAAATATGCAAAGGCTTATAATCAGAATTGGAAACTGATGGTTTTCAACCAATGGACTTGAGTGTTGGAATGAAAACTCCAGTCTGGGTTCCAAGCCAGGAGAAAGATGCTGGAAATAAAATGGAGGCTGATTGGAAAGAAAGACACTGATGATTGATGAGCAGAGCCAACAACAGCATGTAGTTCTGGGACAGTTGTCAAATTGATTTGATGGGTACATGGATTTTTATAGGGATCTGAGATGCTGCTAAGGGGGTTGTGCAATGTAGTGAACTTTGTGCCTTTTGCTAATGTTGGTGAGTTAATCTTATCATGTCCTAAAGGTCATGTACTGTTCTTAGAATTTGGGTGTGGGATGTAAACTTTAATCCCATCAATTGGAGCTGAAAGTGTTTTGTTTGTGAATAGGCTGGCCTGGATTTCTAAATGGGCACAAAATATCCATCTCTAAAGACTTCAGGCATCTATTGGAGGCTATTGGGGCTGCTTTTCTACCTTTGTTAACAGCATATTTATTCTGTGAGGAAATATAATATTCTGCCTCTTAATATTCCCCAAAATATTTCATTCTCTGGGGTAGGGAGGAGGGGCTTCCTACACAAGTTTTCAAAACACTAAAGTTTTTATCCCATGGTTTAAAAGTGAAATTAATTCAACAAAATAGAAGTGTGTCATATCTATTGTACACTATCTGGAATGTTTTTTTTTTACAGGATCAACTGATTATTTGTGTTGGGAGTTGCAAGAAATAAAGGCACTGTAACTCAAACACCTTTAACTTACACTTTTATTTTTAATAATGAAGGACCATGGGTGACATGATAGCAGTGTTCTAATATTTGAAGGGCTGCCACAGAGAAGAGGAGATCAACCTATTCTCCGTTAGGAAAAAATACTATAATTCCACATGTAAAGGCTTGGATTTCAAACAAATGTGATTGAACAATTTTTGAATAAATTATATATTTTGTTAGTTGGAAAATCATATTACCTCTCTCTCTTGAAAAAAAGAAAAACATTGAGAGTTTAATATTTTCTTTTAAAGAATTACAAAAGCAGCCCAACTTGGGATGTAGGTGTAATTACATTGCTTTGTTTTATTTCGGGGTGTTCTTATTGTATTTTTTTACTTTTTGTATATGTGCATCTTTTATATTGTTTTGTGTATGACTGCAAAATTACTTGAAACTTTTTTAAATAACATTTTGGAACTCATGATTTTTACTATATATTCACATATTACAAGATCTCAATTCTTATGAGCACACATGTTATTTTGGCTATTTTTTCATTCTTATTTTTTAAAGAATACTTCTCTCTTTTGTTGGAAAAAATATCCTTCTGGATTCAGTTCCAAGTAGGGAAAAAGACACTGAAAACATTGGAGGCTGTTTGGAAAGATGGTTTAATGGTGGACAGGATTACATGCCTTGGAGCTCCAAAGTGAAAAGGAGCTTCAGGATGTTGGGTGAAAGAAAAGTAGGGAGGGCTGAGATGTTGAGAGTCCTTTATATACTGTTGGGCCCACCTTAGTGTTTATATCTGTTGGGCCCACCTTAGCGTTTCCTGTTCCTGTGCAAGAAATGTATCCCATTGGCTGTCAGACTCCAGGAGCAGGGTCTTGGTTAACTTTATAGGCTTTGTGTGGACCACATGGCTTCATCTGAGTGCTGGCTGATGCAATGCCAGGTGGTGGAACGGGCAGAGGCATTTATTATGTAGAATACTCTGGCCCAGGCCTTAAAGGTCCACCTATTAACAAAGGTGAGGGTGAGCTTCTGAGATGAGTTTCTGCTTCTGAGTTTCTACTCTTTTGGGGGAAAATATTCTGCCTTTTTAATATTTCCTAAAATATTTCATTTTCCTAGGAGAGGGGTGGGTTTTAACTTCCAACAATCCCCATTTTTGCCAAAATATGTAGGTGGAACACACATGTTATTGGCAAAACATTAAAATCAATCAGATCAGGGAGACTTAATGGGTGCTTTTAATTTTTCTGATTCAAAGGGGGAGGCATTGATAAAGAGGCAACAGAAAAGGATTCCTTCAGTGGCTTCCAAAAGCTTTCAAACATGAAGGTCTAGCAGCCAGGGAAAAAATTCTGGAAAGAAAAAAATTTTTTACAGTATCCAATTTTTAATGCCAATTAATTTCAGATGTTTGATGTACTTTTTGTGAGCTTACAGTCAGGTTGTAAGCACAAGCCCCTACATTCTACACAGTCTTGGTTTGCTTTTAAATTACAGGCTGCCCATTTCCAAGAGATGGTTAGTAAACCTGCCTACCTCTTAGCTTCCAGGTTTGTGAAGCCAAATTGAGGATAGCCAGTGTGCAGTCTGGGCTATTTAGTATTTTTAAAATTACATACAATGAGCCCTGGGACTCATGAGACCACCAGTGCAACATATCCTGCTTAACTGGGCAACTGGGCAGTATCATTTTTGAGTCACAGTCAGGACTTGGGGTTTGGAGATCTCTTTTCTGCTACCTCTTCAAGTGAGGGAATTGCCTGAGAGGGATGCCCCCTCCCCCATGGGATTAGCAGGAATATATGACTGGGCCTTTCTGCCACAGATAAGCAAAAAAACCAAAACAAAGACACACACGCACAAAGGGGAGCTAGGAGCAGCTTTGCATGGAGGTAGGTGAAGGAGATAACCTCTGTCTAATTCTGAATGATGTGTGTGTGCTTGTGTATGCAGCTACTTTTACAATACAGACAATACAAACATGCTCCCACAGACAGAGGTCCAAGGTGTTCAGAACTTGCTGGGCTAGCCATTCCCAAATACAATACTTACATGAGTACATCAAACTGGTTACAGTATAAATGATACAGGAAAGAAAACATTACAATGAATTTGACATTACAATGACTTTCCACTCTCCCTCCATAGTCTTTCTAACTGTCTTCTGGGGGTTGAAAAGAATCATTTTGTCTCTTACTAGTCCATCTCAGGGTCCTTTCCTTCATGTCATTAGGCTTGGTCTGGTGGTATGGGTGGTCAGTCAGACTTGGGAAGGTCTGCCCCACTCTGGTTGCTGTAATGACTTTCTAATGGAGGGCTGGATCAGAACCCAATTATTTGGCTCCAATGGATGGAATGTCTCCTCAAGAGGGCAACTTCTGTTTCCACATGTTGCAGGGCTGAAAGACACAAGAGCAAGCCCTCCCCCCCCCCCTTTTGCTGGTAATACTACCAGGAAAGGCATTGCAAAATGATTAGAGATTGTGGGGGGGTAGATTGCCTGCAGGCAGGGTTTGAGAGGAAAAAACACATCAGTATTGCAATTGCTAAACAGATAAATCAACTTTAACAAAATGGAAACACAACAGATGAGAAAAGAAAAAAAAAACTAGATTCACATACTTCAGGAAAAAGATTAAGAGGTTAAAAAAATCATTTAAACACACAGTAAATGCAAGGATAAACTTTTCTTGTAAATGAACTTAAGACATTCACGATAACCTTGGGTTTTTCTTCAAAGCACAGAGGAAAGAAAATTGAACTCTGTTCTTCATCCTGTGCAGCTGGCCAGGCTAAACCAGGAAAAGACATTTTCTCAGTGCTCTTAACAATTTAAAATTCATATCTGAAGGGATCAGAGACACTTAACAGTTGCAACAGTTACCTCAAGGACACACAAACAGACATACACACACACATACAAACAAGGACAAAGAGAGGAAAACAAAACTCAGGTTTATACACGCTGATCATTCCCACAATAAATAAATTAAATTGGGGAAGAGAAACAGAAAAAAAAAAATCCCATGTGATACTGGTTTTATATTGCCCCTTTATTTAGCCAAATTGGTCTTCCTGTATCCCTCAGCAAAGCCCATTTCCTACAATCCCCCCCCTTTTTTTTTCCCAATTCATGCCAGTCAGGATTTTCATCTGCTGCTCATTCCATGCTTCAAGCAAATCTCCTAAGGAGGTCCTGCCCAGTAGTGGGATTCCAATAATTCAACAACCAGTCCTTTGCCCTTATGATTTCTTTCAACAACCAGTTCACCAAACTGCTCAGGAAGTTAACAACCGGTTCTCTCAAACAAGCTGAATCCGACCACTGTTTCTGCCTGTCGCCTTCGAACTGTTGCTTCCCATGCTCCCTTTAGATGTGGGGCTCACTTTGGCTCAACAAAAAAAGTTGTCAGGCTCAACAAAAAAAATTCAGCCGCCCACGGTTTTCAAGCAAAAAAAAAAAAAATGTCTGAGGGGACTCCTGTTCCCTTACGGAGTACGGGCACCCCTTCGCTTGGGAACTTCAGCCGCAAGTTTTTGGATCTCTTTCTGATCCGGGAGGATCTATATCTTCCACAGTAGTACTGGCACCTCTTTCCCCCCCCCCCTGCCCCCCCCCCCCAGTGCTTCCAGGATCAGGCTTTGCTTTTGGGCACAGGACAAAATTAAAACAACAAAATTTCCTTCCCACCCTTCAATCACACCCTGCTCAGCTTTCCCTCTTGCATACAGAAGGTCCCACGCTCTGATGCCCCCTCTTGCTTTTCCTGTCCTGATGGTCATGGCTCTGTGGAGCTAGCAACAGGCAAGAGGGCAGCTAGAGGCCAAAAAAAAAAAAAATGAGATCCAGCTACTGTCCAAGGGCGAAGTCACACACACACACACACACACACACACACACACACACACACACACAC
>BLBF01000075.1:1469096-1486375 GCA_015471245.1 Laticauda colubrina | reverse complement strand
ACACACACACACACACACACACACACACACACACACACACACACACAGACTTCTTCCTTCCCTAACAAAAGATCCTGTACTCTGGCAAACCTCGCCCATGCTCTCCAGACTGTTGTTCTTTCTGCGGTTAGGAAATGTACAGAGGAAGCAAGATCCAGTTGTGTTTGGGAGAAGGACCCTCTCTCTCACACACATGCAGTCATACACATATTTCCCACACTTTTCCATGCTTTAAAATTAAAATTTGGAGGTACTCACCTTCTTTCCAAGCAGCCTTTAAAACCTTTTTTTCCAAATGGCCAAGGTCCAGGAAGACTCACCCACAGACTCAATGGGTGTGCTTGCCGGCAAGGGAATCTTACCTGGGCCTGGTCCATTGGTTAGCTTAGTTTGGAGTCCCATCTGCTTGGGTGCCAATTGTTGGAAGAAAAATCCTTCTGGGCTCAGTTCCAAGTGGGGGAAAAGACACTGGAAACATGGAGGCTGTTTGGAAAGATGGTTGAATGGTGGACAGGACCACATGGCTTGGAGCTCCAAAGCGGAAAGGACGATCCCATGCGTCAAGGTGTTGGGCGAAGGAAAAGAAGGGAGGGCTGAGATGCTGAGAGTCCCTTATATACCCTCTGTTGGGTCCCACCTTCGTGTTTCCTTCTTCCGATGCAAGAAATGCATCCCATTGGCTGCCAGACTCCTGGGGGCGGGGGCTTAGCTATCTTTGTAGGCTTTGTGTGGACCCCATGGCTTCACCTGAGTGCTGGCTGATGCAATCTTCCCGGCCAGGTGGAGAGATGGGTAGAGGACTTTGTTGTGTCGAATACTTTAAGGCCCAGGCCTTAAAGGTCCACCCATTAACAAAGGTGGGGGTGAGCTTCTGCTTCTGAGGTGAGTTTCTGCTTCTGAGTTTCTACTCTTTTTTTGGGAAATGTTCTGCCTTTTTAATATTTCCTAAAATATTTCATTCTTTGAGGAGAGGGGTGAGTTTTAACTTCCAACACCTTTTTTTATTGATTGTGATGTGCCTATGTGTGAAAAAGGCCCATAATTCTGTTCATTTCAAAAGTTAACAGCTGTAGTTCAGTACCTAGAGAGGCTTTTACCAACTAGCTTTATACTTCTCCAGTATTTAGAAGTGTGGTTTTTATTTTTTTCATGTAGATAGATCTGGAAAGCACATTGTAAGCTAAGAGGAAAAAAATGGTAGTAATTAACATTGGCAGCTGTAATTACACCTTACAGTAATAACACAGAACAAACAATTAGATAATTAGAGTGTCTTGTTTTTTGTGAGCCTCTGTATGTATGAGGTGAGGAAAGAAAACAGTATGCTGAATTTAATTGTATAAAAGAGGGACAGTTTATAGATAATGCAAACAAATGGTTCTTTGTTATGTTACATTAGGTACAGATTTGCCAAGAAAACCCGTGGCCATATTGTTTCAGAGACCCAATGAGGATTAATACCATTAAACTGTGCGAGGAGAAAAGGGTACTTTATTTGCAAGATATTTTAAATACTAAATATATCAGCAGCTACATTTTCACATACTAATATCACTTAAACAGTTGCTGATTTGAAAATACAAAATCAAATCCCAAAAAGTTTTTCATCAGAAAATTGAGTTTGTGTTTTTGGTCAAGTTATATCTGATTATCCCCTTAAGAAATGTATACCCAAATGCCATTGCATAAGGACTCTGAGCATGGAGTTTCCTCATCAAGATTCAAGTCCTTCAGAGCTGTTTTTTCAGTAAGGACCTTTCTACTGCACAGTACAACTGTTGTTTTTCTTTTAGTGTGGTCAAGGAGTTCAAAAAAGGCAAAATGTCAATCATTGGCTATATAATCAAAGCTACTTCCATACAGGCATCTTTATTATTAATATTGATTTAAATACAATAATACATCATAGTAATCTAATTTTGATTGTGTGATGTATAATGGCCATTGCACAAAATTTTGAAACTTTCCTATTTTCCTGCTGATTTATCTGCGAGAGGAAGAGGTGTCTTTGCCTTTTAGTCTTGTGAGATATTTAGAGTAAGCTAGATGTGGTCCTCAGGTTATCACAGCAATTAGGACTGGAATTTCCATTGCTAAAGCCCATGTCACACTGAACCAACGGATGCAAAGAGGATGTAAAACAGACAAAAAACCTTGCCATCCGTTCGAAAACGCGATGTACTCACTGCCTCCATTGGGCTTCCTCTCTATCCGTCCAGCATCTGTTTATGGACGTTTCATCCGCTCCAAAAGTTTTGGGCTGCCTAAAACTTGCCAATGGGTGTGGCACCCACCCAGAACCCAAAGCATGCCTTTCCCATCACTCTGACTCCTCCAGCAATCTCTCTCACTCCTCCCCAGCCAGAGCCGCTAGCGCTGGGATCGATTTAATCACTCAAGAGGAAATTGAGTTTAAATTTCCCATGGAAGTTAAAATAGTACCATCTCAATTTAAAGGTCCTCTTCCTTCAGGATGAGTTGGCTTAATCTTGCCTTGTTCTTCTGCACACAAAAAGGGCTGCTTTGTTATGCCTGGGGTGATAGATTTAGATTACACTGGTATCCTCATGATTCAGATTTGGGTGAGTCTTCCTCAAGTTCTTCTTTGTAATTCTTCTGTTGCTCAATTGCTTCTTCTTCCATATGCAATTCCATCTCCTGGTATAGGTAATTGTGGGGATGCAGGATTGGATCAACTTCTTTATCTGTAGGCTTACTTCATCAGCTCGAACTCCTCTCATCCTTTTGTTAACACTCTTCCTAAAGCCCATGTCCTACTGCACCAATGGAAGCAAAGAGGATGTAAAACAGACAAAAAAAGCTTGCCATCCATTGGAAAACGTGATGCATCCGTTGTGTACTCACTGCATACGTGTTTCATACGCTCTATCCGTCAAACATCCGTCTACTGCTATTTCATCCGCTCAAAAAGTTTTGAGCTGCACAAAACTTTTTGAGCGGATGAACTTTCCACCGCGTACGATCTACATTCACGACACATACAGGCAACAAACGTTCTACGTCCGTTGGCATCCGTTACACGTCCGCTGCATCCTCTTGGCATCCTCTGGGCATCCCCGCAACTCACATCCGCTGCAGCTGAAAGCAGAAAGAGGGAGGAAGCGAAAGGTACACGGAACGTCCACACAGCGTTAGTTGCACGTAAATAGAAAGGATGTAAGCGGATGCATCTCATATATAAAGCATTAAAACGGACAAAACATTTGTATATGGGATGTATCTTGGATATTTAGGATGTCTGCAGTATGCCTAGTGTATGTGGAAGGACACCTAGCAGAAAACCGATATTTCCTATAAAAAGGGGGAGGAAATCACCTGGATCTCACTATCAGTCCAGCAGCCGTGCGGTACAGACCTCTTCACCCTTGGTCTTGCTCTTCCACATCATCCATTGATCTCCACCATGGATCATCACACACTCCTTATGGTAGCTGCCATCATCCAGAACCAAGCCCTGTTCAGATTGTTTCACCTTTTCTATGCAAGGAGAAGGAGACGTCCAAGAGCTGTGTGGGTCTGAAGATGGATCGGGAGAACAGTGGAGTTTGGACTGTATGACAAGCTGATGGTGGAGCTGAGGAATGAAGACACTCATGCATTCCAGCACTTCATGAGGATGCCACCATCCATGTGTGACGAAATTGTGGAGCGTCTGAGACCCAGGTTGACCAAGCCAAGCACCAACTTCCGGCTCAGCTTGGATCCTGGACTGAAGGTGGCACTGACTCTGCGGCACCTGGCCTCTGGAACCACATACAGAAACATGCAGTATGCCTGGAGGGTGCCACACAACACCATCAGCAAAGTGGTCAGAGAAGTGGGCCAGGCCATCATCGAAGAATACGTGGAGGAGCTCCTCCAGTGTCCCACCACTGAAGAAGGCTGGAGGAAACTGGCAGAATAGTGGTATCAGAGGTGGAACTTTCCCCACACCGTTGGAGCCATAGATGGGAAGCACGTGGCCTGCAAAGCTCCACCCAACTCAGGGTCCTCTTATCACAACTACAAGGGCTTCTTCAGTATCATCCTCTTTGTCATGGTTGATGCTGACTACAAGTTCATGTACATCGATGCTTCAGCAACGGTCAGCTTCAGATAGCCAGGTATACAACACCAGTGACCTCAAGGATGGGCTGGAACGCAACCTCATCATGGGTTTTCCAGATCCAGACCCCCTACCCAATGACAGACAAGATGTGCCCTACTTCATCGTTGGTGATGATGCGTTCTCCCTCAGAACCTACCTCATGAAGCCCTACACTTCAAGATACCTCACCCGTAAGAGAGGATCTTTAACTACAAGCTGTCCAGGGCAAGACAGGTGGTGGAGAACGCCTTTGGCATCCTGGCCAACAGGTTACAGGTACTTCTCACCACCATGCAGCATCACCCAGGGACTGTGAGGAGCATTGTGGAAGCTTGCGGCATCCTGCACAATCTCATGTGCACCCGCTACCCAGTGTTGCAGAACAGACTTGTGGACAAGGGATTGGGGACATGGAGCCTGGTGAATGGAGGCAAGGACGAAACCTGATAGACACTGTGGATGTACAAGGCCCCAACAGAGCTTCACGTGAAGGGAAGAAGCAGCACAATCTCCTGAGACACTGGTGCAACTCCCCAGCTGGAGCAGTGGAGTGGCAAGACAGGATGATAGATGATTAATGGATGCTTCCTTGAACCTATCTCATAACATTGATGAGATTCTGCCATGTATGTTGTAGGAGTGGTCCTACAATGAATAGGGCATTAATAAAGAGCTTTGTTTATTTTGAAATGTGTTGATCAATGAATAAAGAAGCTTCTTCTTCTTCTTGCTCCATTTGAGACAGGGGATCCTCCACGTCCTCTGGCATGGGGAGTGCAGCTGTCGGGGGGTTCTCTGCCATGGGGCCCTCCAAAGACACCTGCCTGGACATGGTAGCTGTCTCCTGGCTGGAAGAGGAGTGCCTCTCTGTGGGCTGTCTGAGGGAGAGTGTTGACAGAGGGGCTGCTCCTCGGTGGTGGATCTCACCCTCCAGGAAGCTGCATTTGGCCATGACATACATCTCCCGGTCAGTGAGCTTGACAGAGGCCTGGCCAGATTTCTTCAGGTGCAGCTTGCCATACCAGGTGTGCATGTGCTTCCACCATCCCAGGAGTACGTCTGAAGTGTAGCCCGGGCTCTCTGCCTTGTCTTTCCACGCTGCCTGCTTCCTCTTGGTGTCACGATAGAGCCTGTGGCCCTTTCTCCACAGGTACTCGTTCTCCCTCAGCCATTCCAGCACCTCCTCTTCATGGTCCTCGGAAAGGGAGTACTGTTTCCTCTCTCCCTTCTCCTTGCCTTGCCTCTTCCTCCCTCTGGCAGGGACTTCAGGGCCTTCAGCAGCAGGGCTTTGAGGGCCTTGAGGTAGGTCCACCACAGCAGCAGCAGCAGGAGAAGCACCAGCAGCAGCAGCAGGAGAAACCCCAGCAGCAGCAGCAGGAGAAGCACCACCACCAGCAGCAGCAGCAGGAGAAGCACCAGCAGGAGAAGCACCAGCAGCACCAGCAGGAGAAGCACTAGCAGCAGCAACACCAGGAGCACCAGCAGCAGCAGCAGAAGCACCAGCAGCTTCAGAGTCCAGCATCGGGTGGGATGGTGGTTCTGTCCTTCTTGCCAGGGCTGGCAGGAGTAGGCACAGGCTTTCTCTTCTTCCCTGACTGTCGAACCATGGTGTTCTTTCAAGATGTCTCTGGCAGCAGGTCTTTCCTCTGAATGGTGACTGCTTGCGAGCTGCATCCTTTTATATCCGCGGAGCTGACGCAATTCATCCTCCCCGCATGTGCAGTGAACGCTTTGCATCCGCTACGCATCTGCTATGCATCCAATAGGCGTCCGTGTTGCACCTGCGTCATCCGCTATGCATCCGCTCCTTCCGCTATGCGTCCGCTTCACTATTCTCCCCTGGAAGACCTGCGGATGTATCATCCGCTTCCATCAGCTAGGCTTCCTAGGAACATCCGCTTACCATCCTCGCTATGTACTACCCCCGTCCGTTCCTTTCCCTTGTTTTCCGTTCTGTTTATGCAAATTTGGGGCACTTTTGAGAGCAGATAACAACGGATGGAGCCACCCCCGAAATTTTGCTCGTCCGCTGTGTACTTTTTGCATATGTTTTGCATCCATCGGCCAGTGTGACCAAGCCTTTAATAAACAACCATTTCAAGGGTTATTGGATACTGGAGCCGATGTTTCTGTCATCTCCTCTTTACAGTGGCCAAAAACGACAGTTTCTTCATTGTGGGGAATAGGAGGTTCTACAGCTGCTTGGCAGAGTGTTCAAGAAATTAATGTTACAACATCTTCTGGTAAGTCCTTTTTCCTACAACCATACATTTTAGATATTCACACTAATATTTGGGGATGTGATTTCCTTTCTCTTCTTAATGCCCATTTGATTCTTGATGATGGCTCTTCCTCTTAAATGGCTCTGTTCTACGCTGGTTTGGGTGGAACAATGGCCATTATCAAGGGAAAAATTTGCTGCTTTGCAACAATTGGTTCAAGAACAATTGGCTGCTGGTCATATAGAACCTTCTACTAGTCCTTGGAATGCTCCTGTTTTTGTTATAAAAAAGAAAAATGGAAAATGGTGTCTTATTAATGATTTAAGGGAAATTAATAAATGTATCCAACCCATGGGTCCTTTATAATGTGGTCTACCAAATCCTTACTTAATTCCTAATTTTTATAAATTATTGGTAGTTGATCTTAAAGACTGCTTTTTTACTATACCTTTGCAGCCTCAAGACAAAGAAAAAATTGCATTTACTGTCCCAGTTTTTAATAATAGCATGCCCACAAAACGATATCATTGGCGAGTGTTGCCTCAGGGAATGTTTAATTCCCCTACACTTTGTCAACATTTTGTGGATAATGCCCTTCAACCCTTTTGGAATAAATTTTCTTCCTATTAGGTCTATCATTATATGGATGATATATTGATAGCAGCCCCGGATTTTGATGAATCTAAGTTGTTAAAAGAGTTAACAGATATTGTGGCACAACAGGGATTGTATATAGCCTCAGACAAAATTCAAAAGGTAGAACCTTATACCTACTTAGGACATAGAATATTGCACAATTCCTCCATTCCAATTCTTCCTGAATGACATGTACAGAAATCATATACATTAGTACAATGGCAAAAAATAGTTGTCATTATTAATTGGGTATGCCCATTCTTCTCCATCCCAACTGGTGATATGTTGCCCTTATTTCAGTCTTTGAAGGAAGCACAATCACCAGGAGATCTGGTTGTATTAACTGATCTTCAAAGAACATGCCTTCAAGAAATATTGAATAAGTTTAAGCATTGATATGTGGACAAGATAACATCCTAAACAATAGGACTTTGTTTCGCTATTCTTCCCACTGTACCCTTACCCATGGGATGTCTTTATTCTAATGCGTCCCCACAAGCAGTCAACATTCATGAATGGATTAATTTGTCAGCTACTCCACCTAGAAACATTTATCCTTATCAATCAGCATTAGAGGATTTGATTATTAAAGGTTGTAAATGAGCTTTACATCTTACAGGACAGGATCTCATCAGCATAGCTTTCACTTGTACAAAAGTTGAACATGAGCATTTGATGATGATTTCAGAATCATATCAGATAGCCTTTCTCAATATGTGGGAAACTTGTTGTATTCTTTACCCAAGGATCCTAGAATAGTGGTTACTACTACTTTAAATCCGCCCTTTTCTTCCATTTTTGTGCGAAATCCTATTTCTAAAGCTCTCACAGTCTTTACTGATGGATCATCTACAAGGGGTGTGGTGGTCTGGCAGATTCAACAGTAATAGTATTCTAAATTTACTGCCACGCAGACTTCAGCTCAACATGCTGAGCTGGCTGCTGTGATTTTGGCTTTACGATTGTTCAATGACCAACCTATTAACTTGATCATTGATATTCAATATGTGTATTTAGCTATGCAATCTCTTCCCTTTTCTTATTGTGCTCTCTCTTTGGATAAGAATTTGTTATCTTTGTTTTTATCTTTAAAGAATAGTTTGGAAACTCGCTTGTATTCTTTGTATGTAGAACACATTCGAAGTCATACTCCCTTTACTAATGCCTTGACTGAAGGAAATTGGAAGGCAAATGAATCTTTAAAGGATGTTGTATGTTTGTTTGCTGATCCTGTTGCTAGCCATTCTTATTTTCATCAAAATGCCAAATCGCTTGCAAAGCAATTTAAAATTTCATTATCTCAAGCCCGGGATATTGTCTGTGCTTGTCCAGCTTGTCAGCAACTGGCAGTTCCTTTTCCAGTGGGTGTCAACCCACGAGGAACCCAAGCTAATCAAATTTGGCAAATGGATGTAACTCAATTTTCAACCTTTAAGCCATACTGTTATATTCATACGTCTATTGACACTCATTCACATTTCCTTTGGGTTACTGCTTCAAAACATGAACGTACTTCAGATGTTATTTCTCATTGCCTATCCTCTTTTGCTGTAATGGGTCGGCCTTCTCAGTTTAAAACTGACAATGGTCCTGCTTATAACAGTAAGGAATTTCCAAACTTTTGTCAGAAATGGAATATTACTTTAGTGCACAGAATTCCTTACAACTCTCAGGGTCAAGCTATAGTTGAGCGAGCATCGTACTTTTAAGGCACTGCTTCAGAAACAATTACAAACTGAGTCTGGCCCTTACCATCTGCGAAAGATTCAAAATCTCATTGCTATAGCATTATATACTTGGAATTATTTAACCTTTTTAGATTATCTTGCAGATTCACCTGTTAATTTGCATTTTCGAACTACTGAATCTTTAGCAAGGCCTGTGGTAAAGTATCACCAAGCTCCAGATCCAACCTGGAAAGGCCCTACACTGCTGATCACATGGGGTCACGGTTATGCTGCCGTGGAAGATCCTTCTACTCAACAAGCAGTGTGGGTTCCAGCACGCTGTGTTCTTCCATATCATGGCATGGCATCAGGGCCTTCACAACCCGATTCTGGATTTCAATCTTCATATGAACATGGAAGTCCGTCTTCCAAGGTCGACACGCCCTCAATCCATCACTTGGGGCCAGGTTAAATCTACTACATATCAAGCTTCATTACCTCAGGCCTCATTACCTCAGACTCTTGAAAATCTTGTTGCTGCTGTTTTTGCTATTATTACTGCTAACTCTGTTATCATTTTACTCTGTATTTTCTTGTTTATGGTTAATGGTGTTTCTGCTCAAAATGACACTTCTGTGGTTCGTCTTAACCCTAATTTGTGGGTTCGTCATGCCCAATACATGTTTATGACCCATGGCACAAATATTACTTTATACTATCAGCCCCCAATGGTATTTGATCAAATTTCTTTTACCCCTAACTTGATCATGTCTTCTACATTTATTGTCTCACAACTACAATCTATTTCATACTCCTGGCTATTTTCTAAATCCCCTATGCAGTTGAATTCTGTCCATTGGCGTAACTTGAAAGTTAGTCAATTTGCAAGGGGTCTGTGTTTCTGTTGTCACGCTAAACACACTTGGCTTCATAATTGGTCTGATTATGATGCTGCTCAGCACATATTAAAAAAGCTAGGGAATTATAGTTATTGTTCTGACTACTATTGGTTGTCAGGTACCTTTAATTCTTCTTTACATGGAATTAATATAGATCCTGATATTATCCTGACAATTTTCCGATTTTTAATGTCTCTTATCAATCTAATACAGGATTGATATGCGTTGGTTGGCAGCTTAAGGATCCTAATATGTGGTTCTTTTTTGATAAATATGCTACTAATGTTCATCCTCAGAATTATCAATGTGCAACTATAGGTTATTTTACTCTACCTGTTTAAATAGGTATGCTTCCATCAACTCGACAGCGGCGTTCCTCTCTAGGGCCTACATGTAATGATGAAGTCATTATTGACACACAATTGTTTCTGGTTCTACATTTGACCGTGCTTTGGCAGGGGCCGTTACAGGAGTCCTTACTTTAGGCTCTTATCCTGGCATAATTGCTCAAGAAAACAGACGATCTATTCTTGGTCTCACCTCCAGACTTGAAAAATCCATCAATGCTACCGCTGCTATTATTCATGATTTGCAGCATGAAATAGAAGACTTAAATCAAGATGTCTTACAGCAACGTTTTGCTATAGACTTTTAGCCCGTCAGGGAGGGTTCTGTACGTTAGTTGGACGCCGTGGATATGCTGTGCATTTTCATTCTTTGAATAAAATTATTGAGGATGAGCTTGCCAATTTACAATCATACATTCAAAATAATATCCATGCTCATTACTCATCTTTTGAGTGGCTAACCAATTGGCTCCCTAATTGGTCTTGGTTCGGACAGTTTTTCTTTTATACTATCATTATTATTATTGTAATAATTGCAACCTGTTGTTTTATTCAGTGTATTCCAAATTTATTCGCATTGTTTCGTCCTGCTTCCCCCTCTCTTAATCTTCTCTTAATACAATTGCATAAATCTTTGAATCCTCCATTTAAAATTAAAAACGAGGATATGTAGAATTGTAATTGCAGGAATGTTCCAATCTTGGATGGCAAACCTCAGATAAACAATGTTTCCAAGTAAATACAACTCAGGCAAACAAAGTCACTAATCTAAAGGAGGATTAGAGAGAGGAAGTAAACATATGTTAGTCTTTACCTAGAGATAATTAATTGTATGGATTACTGTGCTAAACAGTAACGAAAGTTAAGCAGTGACCAAAGTTAGCCAATGATGGAGGATAACTAAAAATTTGTATAAATGCAAGACTAGACTCCAATAAAGATCATCATGATCCAGTTGTTCATGATCAATCAACTTGACTGCCTCGTCAATACAACAGTTTGGTCTAAAGGTTAAGGCTCTAATCTAGAAAGCAGGAGGCTGTGAGTTCAAGTATTGCTTTAGACATAAAAGCCAGCTGGGTGACTTTGAGCCAGTTGCTGTTTCACAGCCCAACTCACCTTACCAACTCACCTCATAGGGTTGGGTTAGGGTTAGGGTTATCCATTCTGATGTCTTGTGTGTTGCTAAAATCTTGGTCTACTTAAAAGATTTGTGCCAGAATAGAATAGGAAAGGTTTAGCCAAATTAAATGTCAGATGTCCAGCAATCAGCCACAGAAAATATAAACTTCAGCAGAAACTTTTAAAACTGTATGATATATAAGAGCCATGGTGGCGTAGTGATTATAATGCAGTATTGCAGGCTAACTCTGTCAACTGCCAACAGTTCAGTCCTGACCAGCTCAAGGTTCATTCTTCTGAGGTCAATAAAATGAGGACCCATTATTGGGGACAATATGCTGAGTTTAGAGAGGGCTGTAAAGCTCTATGAAGTGGTATATAAGTTGAATTGCTATTTCTATCAAAGCCCTCCTCCCATTATTTATCCCTGTGATTGTTTTCTTTCCACATGCACTGGATCCATATGGTGGATTATGTTCCATAATCTTCAATAAAGAGTTGTTCATCTTGCAGAGGATTCAGGTTGCTGACAACAGCAGCATTAGTAAATTTTAGTGCTTCCTTGAGACTACAAGTGTTTAATGAAATACTAAACATATTCTAAATCTTTTTTTGTATCTATTATATATAATATGCAATTTTTAATTTACTGTAGCCAAATAACATTAGTGTTTTTAATAGTAGCAGTATTTGTTTGGCTTTCATGGTTGTGTTTGATCTCATGGTACTATATAAAAAGACACCTATCTGAAATATGGGAATCATTATACTGCTTTTTAATTTCTTCTATGGTATTTAGGACACACACATGCACACACAGCTTTTATAATTTAGAGTTAATGCCTCCCTGCTTTCTTGCTTCAACAGGTAAGTTTTGAAAGGAGGAGCTGAAGGACAGAATAATGGTAAGATAAAGGAGGTGGCAGAGCAAGTCTGTCCAGAAAAAACCCACAGAGTCAGCCAAACAACACCATCGAGGGGAACTCCAAGAGAAGTCCTTTTCCATCTCTCCCTGGCTCTCTGGAACAGTCTTCATCCCAAAGTCCACCCAACTCCAGAGCTATGGTGTCTCTGCAAAAGTAGGAAGACCTCAGCAGGAGGGCTAGTTGTAACCCAGCTTTTGAATTATGCTTTTTTGTTGTTGTTGTGTAACAGATTTTGACTGTTTGCCCAGTATGGATCTGAACTATTTTCTTATTTTATTTGTATTTCATAATCCTTCCCCTTTTTTAATGAAGCATTTTAAGGAAAAGAAGAGTGAAAAAGCACATGCTCAGAGGGGGAAAAAGAGGGGATAAAGAAAAAGCAACATTGGGGTGGGCCTTGATTTACCAAGATGCTCCAGGAGATGAAGCACCAATGGAGGAAGGCATAAGACAAGTTTGTACATGGATAAGAGTGTTTATTAGAGATTACTTCCTAGCTATAAAAGTAATGGAATGCCAATATTTCTCCATTCTCATTTTATCCAATGATAGTCATCCAGTAGTGGTCTCCGTCCCCGTTGAGTAGGGAGGCCCCCTTGAAACATCTGTTGGGCTGCTGTGAGAATTATTCAGGCTAACTGGCAAACAGTGTTACTCAGATGTGCTTAGTCTTGGCCTCTGATTGGGCAAAGCAGGTATCTGGTACATGGTGTAGTAATATGATTGGGAACGTTTAAGCAGGTCACTCCTGAGGAAATGGACAGAGGTCTATGTACTAACAGCTGGGCCACCTGTGTATTGGATTCAGGTCCCAGTGGGTCATGAAAATGGCCAAGGAGATGACATACTGTTAGTTCCAAGCTATCGTGCCAACCTGTTTGATAGAGGAGATGGTGCCTTTTCCCTTGAAAAAGGCAGAAATACACCCCCTCCTCAAAAGGACTCAGTGGTTTTCAATAACTTGTGATCAGTCTCCAGGCTTCCCTTTTTGGGGAAGATTGTTGAGAAGGAGTTGGTCTGCAACTGATGAGAATCCTGGTGGGAAATGAGTAATATAGATCCATTTCAATTCGGTTTCAGTTTCTAATACTCAAACAGATTTACTCATGCTTATGGATAGATTGTGGCAGAGCCAGGATGGAAGTAGTGCCTATATCCTTCTCCTAGGTGGCTTTTGGTACTTTAGTTTGCAAAATATCAAATTTATACAGTAATTAGGCACAGATAGGTAAATGATGTGCTTAGCATAGAAATAAGTGTTTTGTAATAAGCCAGTGTTGTGTAAACATCAAGGAAAACATTTAGCCTCTTGGTCTATGTACCACAGCCTGAAGGAACCTTCTCACATATAGATTGATTGAAAATCACCTAGTCCAGTGCCCAGTGCAGGATCCATTGGTACACTATCCTTGACACATGTGTACAAAAAATTACAATGAAAGAGAATCCATCTCTGTGGACAGTTGTTTCCTGCTGAATAACTTATACCATTAGGAAACTCTTCCTGATATCAAATAGATCTCCCCCATGGGCTTAACTGGAATATGCAATAAAAATCTTGACCCCCATGTCCGAATGGGGAGGAACAGGCTCAGCTAAAGCAAAACATAGCTATCATATTAGAAACCCAGTGATTTCAGGACTAACCCATGTTTGATTTTTGAGGGGCTGTGTTTGCAAAGAGAACTGATTGAACCAAAAAGGGGGAGTTACAGTTCATTTCCAAAAGGGCCAGTACGCAGCTTCGGCTATTAGCATTACTTGGACAAGGGTGCATTGAGGAGCATCCCTCATGCTCTTCTCTTTTGGACTGTAATTTGCTGCTATCTGGAGACCAACTGGAAACTTCAGCATACTCCATCTACCATGGAAGTGCATGTTGCTAAGGTAGTGCATTGGTCAGGAAAGTGGCTTTTTTAAAGCTTTGCCATGTTCTTGGGAAGGATAGCAAGACCAGAAGGTTGAACTAGACATCTGAAATTAGGACTCAACCAAGAATCAAGGCCAATGTTGACACATAAAAGATATCAACATGATGGTTTTCAATGTTGACACATAAAAGATATCAACATGATATCAACTCTCATCAGGAATGGCTGGACAGTATTTTGATTTTCCTGTGAACAAGGAACTCAAATGTCACCACAGAGATTTGGGTATTTTAGGTGGGCAGAGGAGATGAAATAACATATTTAGAACAGCTTTAGAGATAAACTGGGAACTGAGCACAACTAGCAAAACCTATTCCATGCCTTTAGAAAAGGCTTTATTAATTTTAGAGGGATTACTGAGCCTGGAAAGATGAATGATTGCTGTATCAGAGCTTCACACCATGCACACCACTTCCCACACTATCAATCTCTAGGGATGATAGTTATAGAGATAATTAGACAATTCTGCACTTGTATCTCTCTTCTTTCTCTTGACTCTCATCTACAAGTCCAGATACTCTGGAATAGTAGACTGTCAAGAGACTTAAGTCACTCAGTCTTCCCTTTTCACAATGTTATTTCCTAAATGAAACTTATTTACTTTTCTTTCACACAAGCATCAATCTCAGTAATACTTTCTTTGAAAAGTTATCTCATAACTTTAATATTTCTTTCTGTATGCCTTCTTTTGTTGAATCAAATGGCCTGCGCAAACCAAACTCTGCATTAGCAAAAATGTACTCAGACTACAAAAATCTATATAATTCTCCTTTGAATTAATGCTTAAATTCACCATGGGCGAATAGACAGCAATATAAATACAATAAATAATTAAATAAATTACTTTAATAAGTAATTTATTACTTGTAAATCTCAACCTAAGTTGGTCTGATCAACTGGCAGTTGCTAACTAAAATTTCTTATCACATTTTTACTTTGAAAATGAAATGTATAAGTGTGGCTTTCAGTAATTTACAAATATACTTTCCAGAGCCTTCAGGGAATAAGAAGGACTCATTCTTTATTCTGGAAAGCTCTGAAATAATTAATAGTGCAATCTTACATATGCTTGCTGAGATATAAATATGTCAATGTTTAATGTGAGTTGTTTCCAGGTTAATAGGAATAAATCATAACCGAAATGCCAACATAGTGTCCAGTTTAGCTGAGAGTATATGTTATTAATTAGCATTGGTATAATAATGAATATGCCTATACTCCAAGAAAAAAGGCTAGATTTTCAATGAATGAGAAAGACATGGAAACTTATGTTTTGTTATATTAGTTTTATTTACAAACATACAAGTGATTCATAATGGCAGATCTATTAGCCCACATCTTTTCCTTAGGAGAAACACCTTCACCTCCAGGTAAAAGGAAAGCTAATAAGGTTGCTTGGACATCTCCTTGGAAGGCTTTATGCACTGTTATTTTAACTACAACATCCAGTACAGACAACAATAGATGGCATACTACGGGACAATCTTCCTTTGGTGGTGTCTACCCATTCTGCTAAATCTGGCAGGAATGGCATACTCTGGATCCCATCTGCAAGAGAGGACCATCTGGTGGGATCTAGGGGGAAAGCCTTTCCTGCCATGGTACCTGGGAACATCATGGCTCCAGAGATCAGACTTGCCCTGTGCCTGCTGGGATCCTGACAGTATGAGTGAGCACATTGCTGTATTGAGCATGGGGTGTTGTGAATGTTTTCTGCTGATATTTTATGTTATTTAGTCATTTATAATTTTAGTTCTGTTTCCATTATTAGTCACCCAGCATCCTATATATGAAATGGGTGGCCATATAAAATCATTAAGTAAATAGGAATGGGAAATGCCATTTCTATTATTTCAGTAGCCTGCAATGACTTGTTTTCCAAGCCCATGAAAAATGTAAGTGTATCAAAATATTTGGGAGCTGAGTTCAAGAAAGTGGCATTTTCTGGGTTATCTGAGGGACCATCTCTTGCCGGTCACATCTACCTGACCCTTTAGGGCAGGGAAGCAGAGAATGTTGCAGATCCCATCCCCTAGGGAGATACACCTGGTGGGACCCAGAAGAAGGGCCTTCTCCGTGGTGGCTCCCTCTCTCTGGAATATCATTGCCCCAGAGATTAGAATGGCCCCCACTCTGGCACTCTTCTGAAAGGCACTGAAAACTTGGTTTTGCAAGCAGCCCTGGGGAACCCAGAGAGGGATGGAGCCCATCAAATGGCTAGTGTGATCTGCTGTTGTCGGGGCAGGGGGTGGGAGTTGGGGGGTGATTTTTTTTTCCAGATTTTGTTCTATTGTCTTTTAATTAATTTGTTTGATTCTTTTTGTTAGTTTTTATTGTTTTTTATTTTTATTTTTTGTTTTAAATATGGTTTTACATTGTGTAAGCCGCCTCGAGTCGCCATGGGCGAATAGGCAGCAATATAAATTAATTAAATAAATAAATTTTAGCAAAGCAGAACAAAATGTTTAGGATAGAGATGTCAGAAATACCTCAGGAATGTCGAGAGAAGGCGGAACTACGTCTCGGTGTTACAGCTGCGATCTCGGGCCTCTGAGATCTCAGCTGATATTTTTGCCTCTGGTCGGTTCTAACGGACCTAAACCGTCCCGTAGAGACGGGGATTGTGAAGGGCACAGTCCCAGGATCCCAGAGATATCGCAAAATCTCTGGTTTGATCCGGGAGAAGCCCTTTTGCTGGAAGCGGAAAGGCAGCCTTCAAAGCTGCTGAAGTCGGGACAACTCCGGAAAGAAAGGGATTTAAATGAGCGTGTATCAGTTGGGTGAGAAATTCTTTTGCATTATAAATTGATTAAGACTTGAAAGGACATCCTGAACAAAGAAGAAATCTGTGGCTTTATTTTTGTTTGACTGAACCTTGGTTGAGCGGCGTTTAAGTGATGTCAAATTGAGACTTGGATTTTTTTTCTTATTTTCTTTGAGGACTTTAAGGTGACTTTGTAGGTAACCGGATTGAGTTTTCTCTTATATATATTTTTATTTTTCACTTGATTTTTATTTTTTATCTTTTTAACTTTCTTTTTAGGATAGAGGCTCCCTTTGGCTATCTTTTTTTTCTTTTTGTTTGAGTTCTTTATAAATATTTTTTCTTTTGGCTGGGGGGGGAAAGAGTATTAAGAGATGCTGCAACACTGCCAACTAGAGGCTTGAAAATATTTTATTTGAATTGGGGAGAAAAGCACTTCTTTTCAAGGACATTTTAATGTGATAAGATAGAGGGAGAACACAGTAAAATATTATTACAGGTGCTCTCTTGGACTCTTATCAATATTTCAACATTTGAGGCTTGGCTTTGAAGCTGCTGGAGAAGACAGTCATAATAAGAGCCTTGGATAAAGAAATAAAGTGCAGTGTACAGTGCATATATATATATATATATATATATACCTTTGAAACTCCTACT
>BLBF01000075.1:1435823-1462318 GCA_015471245.1 Laticauda colubrina | reverse complement strand
TTTTTTTTTTTTTTTTAGTAATATTAGAATATGGATTGACAATATGAGTGGTTATGCAATATAATTGTAATTGACACTATAAAATGAATGCACAAAACTGATGAACCAACCGATACACCGGAAGTATATATGAGAGTAGATGTTTTTAATGTTTCGTATGTTTGTCTGTTTGTAGAAAATTAATAAAAAATTTATAAAAAAAAAAAAAAGAAATACCTCAGGAATGTCCAGATTTGAGGAACAATTTGAGAGAAATAAATCAAGAAAAAAATTGTGAAACAATTTTAGCTTAATTGTTCGTTCATTGTCTATTTGTATGCCCCTTACTCCAGTCCCTGAAGTTATGACTGTTGCAGTTACATAATCAAAATCTGGGTGCTTGGCAGCCTGTTTGTACTTATGACCACAGTATTGCTTCAACTCCTATAGCTGCCCACCTATCTCCCTCTTTGGGCCGCCCTGCACAGCAGCCCTCCTTGAAGGTGGTCATGCTGGAGCTGAAATAGATTGTCTGGCGCTTTCACAGCCTTTAATGGAATGTGTGAATGGCTCTGGGGAATGAAGGCAAGAGATGCTGCCTAGGGAACAACCGGACAAGATAGGCAGGAGCGCTCAGGGACTTAGCAGGCAGAGAAAAAAGCTTAGGATGGACCCGTCCTAAGATTAGACTGAAAAGTAGGAGCAAACAACATAATGCAGCCATAGGTGATATGAAAACAAATCTGTCTTGTAAGCTTTGAACAGATTTTAAGAAAACTTACTTCTAGCAGCGTTATATATTCAAAAATGGAATCAAAGAAGAGTTTACAGGCATTTCTATGGCATTTTTGTCCATATGTCTTAAAAAATGTATGGCTAATATTGGAAAAGCTCTCCAATACTGGCATAATTAAAGATATGGCTCCTTGCATTTTAAGTCCCACTTCATAAAGCACCATGAATCCATCTTTGGGTTGACTGTTCTCATATTATTTTGGTCACTTTCTTGATCCAAGGCACAAATTTGCTGACCTTTGTATAAACACCAGGAGAATCTTTTTGCCCACACCCATATCCCCAGGAAGTAATCCCTAGAATTGCCCATTGTGTGTTTGGTCTTTGACACACCAGTGGTCCTCCACTGTCCCCTTGACAGCTGTCTACACGATTGTCTTCAGAAAGGTTTCCAGCACAGAGCATCCGATTAGTAAATTTCTTTCCATAACGAGATTTGCAAACTTTTCTTGGGAGAAGAGCCACGGTTCCCTGGAGTAACATCCTTGAGTATGATCTTCCTGGAAGAATAATTAATATTCATGATGCAACTCAATACAGGGAACAACAAAATAAATGGAAAAAAATCATTGGGAGGTTAGAATTATAACTTTTTGGGATATGGCTTTTAATGATTGTTCATAATACTTTTTTAAAAACAAAGTTTATTGTGTTGTGTGCTATCTTGGACACCTGGTTTTTAAAATCATACATTCTGATTTAAAAGTTGTTTTTGTATGTACATTTATTTATTTAAAATATTTTACCCCACTTTTTAAAATTAAAAAGCCTTCAAGGAGCCTTCAAGGAGCTACAAAAATAATTAAAAATAAATTTAGAATTGGATCTACATTTCAAACAATTTTAAAATGTGTAAAATAATATATTTAAAATATCAATCTATCAAGAAATAAGAATCAATTTGTAGCTAAGCTAAATAGGCTAGGAACAAAAAAGGAGTGTTGTTGAAAGTCCAGGTCTCTGGAATCTGAGAGAGCTGGAGGCAGAACTTCAGTTTGAAAAAAATTCCACTCTCATGTCCCTGTCGGAATCTGATTCGGAAGGGAGGCTGAGCAGCTGACAGGGAGTGGGAGTGTGGCTCTGATGGCTGTGGAAGAAACTGGGGAAGGGCAAAGTCCAGCTGGGCAGAGCAGGAGAGAGGTAGAGCAAAGCAGAGGGAATTCAGAGAAAGATCCAGGCCCACTCCCTCTTCATCCTAGGGCATGCAACAGAGAAGGGAGCAATGTGGATTGCATTGCTTACAGGGGAGAAAAGGGCCCTGATTCCCTTCCTTAGCTACAGCTGGGAACACAGTGTTTAAAAAGGGAGTTTGCGCACAGCAACTCATGGGAAGCAAATCGTGAGTTATCTTTTATGGTTGAGGCTTATCTGGGTTCCTGGCATCTTCCCAACTGTGTGTGTTTTGTTGGCCTTTGAAATCTGCAATTCCTTCTCCTACCCTGTCCAGTTAATTGCTACAGCGTGGTTTGCGTGGATTTTTATTTACAGTTTGTATGTATTTTGTTTTGGGACTGAATTTTCTCCACTGAAAGAGTATTCGTGGGAGAGTTTTTTCTGCAGCCAAAGGTAAGTGGACATTGGGGGCAAAGTTGGAGGTACTAAAGGGACTTTTCTTACTTATGTGACTGTGTTGCCTTTGTGCCATGCCTCAGGTCATCACATCCACTAAAACAGAAGCCAACAAAAAGGTCACATTTTTATTTCAATTATTTTATTTTTATCACATAGATTTAAAGAGTGCCCTACTCTGGAAGGTTTGCATAATAAAAAGTAAAAAAAAATCAGAATAAAGTATTACTCTTAGGAATATATTCTCTTTTCTTTTTACTCGTGTGCACTATTCCTTTTCAGCAGTGTAAATTTAAACAAAAGGATAACTTAAGTAGCAATCCTTGGAAGACAATACCCATCCTGAATAAAAGCAACCAATCTGTACAAGTGGATTCCTGAAACTAAGAAATAATAGGACTGATACTGATAGTACTAATAATACTAATAATCTTATTTCACCAATTATTTTCTAAGACAGAGGTCCCCCAACCACCAGGCTGTGCAAACAGCAGGTGAATGTACATGCACAGCTCCATTTGCACAAGCGGCAGACACTCTCTTGTGCGCATGAAGCTCCATTGTGTGAGTGACCGGTGCGCCCAACACTCACACAAATGGAACTTCATTTGTGTACACGTGCCCACCGTTTGCACAAGTGGAGCTGCACACATATGGTTGCATGAATCATTTCCCCTCCCCTGCCAGTCGGCACAGCCAGAAAGGCTGGGGACCACTGTTCTAATACACACTGATTCAGAAAAAGTTGGTACTTCAGTGATCCTAATTATGAATTTAATTAAACACTACTTTAGTTTAGGATTAGTTCCTATGAAGGTGCCCTTTGCTCTTAGTACAGTGCTAGTCCTCAAGAATCCTGAGAATTCTGTTCTAGTACACTATTAAATGCTGGGTGTAATTCCTTGGAGCACTCTAAGGGCCAGTATGTCTGTTACAGAATATTTTACTAATCTGGGATTTAAGTACATACCTTACACTGAATTCATGACCCTATCTAAAATGTAACTTGAAAATCTAAAATAATCAAAAAGGGTTCATGAAATTTATTTTTAAAATTGTCTTACTTCTGGGTAAAATTATTAATCTGATGTAGTGTCCTGACAAGTAAGAAGCAGAGTTGGTATGCAATAATTCCTCAAGTACTATAAATTATAATTATAAATTATATAATTGCCCAGTTTTTATCTCTACAAGCAGACCACCTTTAGCAGCTGTCCTGTTTAGTGTCTGTTTGCAGTTACCAGAGGATGGAAAAATAACTTTGCAACTAATCTTTGTATTTACAAGTATGTAAAATAAAAAGGTAAGTAAAATCTTAAGTAGAGTTATTTATTTGATTTATTTGATTAGTCAATTGCTTACAAGATAATAGATATAAGGATAAACATAGCGATGAATACATGAAATGAATACATATAAGAAAAATAAAATAAACAATAGGACAGGGACGGTAGGTGGTGCATTGGTTTCGTTGGTGCGTTATGGTTTCACTTAGCAACTACTTCACTTAACAACCAAGTTCCTGTCCCCAGTTGTTGCTAAACAAGGACTACTTGTACTTCCAAAAGGAAAATGTTGAGAGGAGAAAGATTAGGGTAATTGTAGGACCTAGATGGCAATTTGAGAATTTCTACATGTTTAATATGACTATATATATTATGTCCTATTTTTTCTATTTATGGTGATTTTATTATCGTTTTAGCTTAATATTTTATCTTGTATATTGCATTGTCCATATTGTATATGTATATGTACATAAACACATGCACACACACATATTTTATTTAAACTTATATTTGTATATCAGTGATTGCATGACCTCTGTAAATACCATGCACTAAATAAAATAAATAAGCCCTTCCTGCAGTTATCAAGATGCATTTGAAAGCATCAGCATGTTGGTAGGAAATATGTATATGTATTATATGTATTATAATAATACATATAAAATAATAATAATTTGAAAAACATATGTATAAATATATGTGTATATGATTGTGTCTATCTGTGGTAAAAAAAAGATCAAAATGCAAAAGTAGCATTTACTACTATATTGATTCTTTACAAGTGGACTTTCTAAGTAATATTGAAATCAAAACAAAAAAAGAGAAGATGTAAAAAAAGAGAGAGAGAAAATAGCCTTCTGATAGAGGTTAATCTTTTGTCCTTCCCTCTTCTAGTTAATGTTGACATAACACTTAAATACAACAAATCAGCTTGTGGTTTGCGGTTTCAGGGCAGAGAAATAAACAAAAAGATAAAAAATAAAAGCAAAGAAAGGGAAATCGTGCCTTTTCCTTCACACATTCACAAAATATAATCATTCAACTCACAGGAGTATTTACTGCCTTCAAACAGAGAGATTCTCTGTCTTTTGCTCCCTCTCTCTTTTACCTTAATGCCATGTCACACTGCCCAACGGATGCAAAAAGGACACAACGGACGAGCAAAATGTTCCATCCGTTGTTATCCGCTCTCAAAAGGGGCAAAAATTTGCATAACCGGAGCGGATAACACGGAAAGGAACGGACGTGGGGAGGACGCAGAGCGGATGTATAGAGGATGCATAAAGGATGCATAGAGGAAGAAGAACGGATGCGTAGAGGATGCAGAGCGGATGAGCTGCATCCGCTTTCATCCTTTCTCCATCCGTGCCACTAACGCTGCGCGTCCGTTCTGCTTCCTCCCTGCGTCCGTTTACCGCTGGAATGGATTTGAGTTGTGCGGATGCACAGCGGATGCCTAGCAGATATAGCAGATGCATAATGGATGCAGAACGGATGTCCCCCGTATGCCTAGAGGATGCAGAATGGATGCATTGGATACATTTTCTGCTCAAAAGTTTTGGGCAGCTCAAAACTTTCTGAGCGGATGAAACGTCAATAAACGGATGCTGGACGGATAGAGAGGAAGCAAAACGGAGGCAGTGAGTACATCGCGTTAACCAATGGATGGCAAGCTTTTTTGTCCGTTTTACATCCTCTTTGCATCCGTTGGTGCAGTGTGACATGGGCTTTACTTAAGTAATTTCTGCTTAAGGGAAAGTTACAGAGAGCATATAAATATGAATGGGGTGGATATAATAGCAGTCTTCTGGGTGGAAACTTATCAAGGAAAAACCCAAACTAGAACTAAGGAGAAATTTAATAGTTTTCACAGTGGAATGGCTTGCCTTCAGAAGTCATGGATGTTCCATCGCTAGAGATTTTTTAGAAAAGACTGGATAGCCATTGTCTGGAATGGTAAAAAGTCTCCTGTCATGGGCAGAAGGTTGGACTAGAAGACCTCAAAGGACCCTTCCAACCCTCTATGTTCTAAATATACCTCCTTAATAACCAACTACTGGAAAGATATACTGAGGAAGAGCAAGGCTAGGGCTTTTAGAGTCCAACTGGATGGGCATCGCCCCCTCCATTTGGCAGGTATGCTTTCACAAACATCCCCCATAGTAGATATCTCTAACCTAATGAAGAGAAGGACTAGAGGTAATATGAGTCATAGTGGTGCAGTGGTTAGAATATAGAATTGCAGGCTATCTCTGCCTACTGCCAGGAGTTCAATCCTGACCAGTTCATGGTTGATTTCAACCTTCCATTTTTCCACAATCGGTAAAATGAGGACCCGGATTATTAGGGGCAATATGCTGACATTTGTAAATTGCTCAGAGAATGCTGTAAAGCACATTGCATCTGTCGTCAGTGCTACTGCTATTGCTGCAGTAGCAGTCTTCCAATCTCCTGCTCAGCAAGGTCCTTCAAGGTGCCTTCCAACTCTGTGATTCTGAGATGATGGCAAATGTAGTGCAACACATCTGGAGATCATCAGAGTAACAGTTGGAAGGGTCCTTGGAGGTCTTCTAGTCCAACCCCCTGCTCAAACAGGAGACCATATATCATTTCAAACAAATGGCTGTTCAGTCTCTTCTTAAAAATCTCCAGTGATGGAGTACCTAAAACTTGTTTCGCTAGTAAATTGTTCTCACTGTCAGGAAGTTTCTTCGTAGTTCTAGGTTGCTGCTTCTTTCAATTCATTACTTCTTGTCTTGCCTTCTGTTGCTTTGGAAGGCCCAGAAGATTGAACTGTCATTTTTTTTTTTTTTTGAAATATAACTAGGTAACTATCTAAAATAGTATGAGCATTTCTGAGTACAGCAGTGGGTCTTTTATTTATAATGGGATTTACTCGTTTGCTTTTATTTATTTCAACCATCCATCTCCCTCAACTGGTTTCCTATTTACATTCTTTTTAGAAACTACTGGGTGTAAAATATATACATTCATCTATCGTATAAATCAGAACTATAGGATACATCATCATGTCATATTTCATACCCATCCTTTCTGCCAATGAAGTCTTCAACAGGTTTACAGGCTTACACAGTGACAGTTATTAAATTCAACTTCATTAAGTTGAAATGTTGAAACATAGCTAATCAGGCTGCATTTCTCTTTATTTTAAAAGTAATGGTGATGGACATGTCCCCAAGCATGAAAGTATTGGCTTAAAATTCGAGCATGGTTAGAGGAGTTAACAAAACAAAAGATCAAGTTCAAACCAGAGATGTTTCTGTTAGGTATGTTAACAGAAACACCAACACTTAATATTACACATTATAACCGCTGCAAGAATCTCTCTAGCTCAAAACTAGAAACTGACCACAACACCCACAGATCTAGCGGTGATTAATAAGATACATTAATGCGCAGAAATGACCAGACTATGCTATTAAAAAACAGGGAAGAAGAATATTTCACAATATAGTATAACTGGTTGAAAAAAAAAAGAGGATTAAAAATGTTTTGTGAAAATGACCAATGAAATCGTAAAAAAGAATGTGATATATGATTTACGTGCGTATATATGTGAAAATTTTTAAATTTTTTTGAATAAATAAATATTTTTAAAAAGTAATGTTATTTAATTTCAAGTTCATTTGACAAAAAGTCACTGTTTTTGCTTTCCACTGATTATTTATTATGTACTTGAAACTCTCATTCTGTAGGAGGTGGCAAATGCTATCAAACTTTTTCCAAAGTTGCAAGTAGAGGGGACTAACTTCTCAATTTATTCTTCGATGTCCCATGTGCAAGTTATGAGGCAGCCCAGCACTCACCTGTATCTCCCCAGCCTGATATGACACAAGACTTTCGGTCCACTGCAGCTTTCTGCTTCCCAACAGGGAGGCAGACTGGAAAGACATGGTGGCTGAAGGAAAGACAGTTGTCCTCTTTGCCCCACATCCTGACCAGAGCAATGTCATTATCATTACTGCTTGACTGATAATTTCTATGAAGGAGGATCTTCTCCACTGGCAACTCTCTCTCCGAATCATCTCTCACTCCGGTATGATGGTCTCCCACCCGCAGAAGGTAACGACGAACGTCTACCCCAAATCTGCCCACAAAAGAGTCACGAGCCAGTTAGTTTTCAATGAAGATGCTTCATCTCAAGGAGACCTCTTTCTTTCAGCTAGAAGGGAGCTTTCTTAAGGAGTCAATTAAAAACATTTCCTTAGCCATTTTACAGACATGAAATATAGATAATAATATATTATATTATTCTCTTTAGGCAGATATTTTAGGTGAAGTAAATACACTCTTCAAAAATATAATTAAGGCACCAACCCGAAATCCTTGAGAGACCGGAGCACTAACCATAGCAGGGTCTCTTATGAACAAGCTCTATTATGGCTTAGTATGATGTAAGCACCCAGCCATTATTGGCACACTGGCATACCCAACTGATGTCCAGATAATTGTCTCTTGCCAAAGTAGCTGGGCTTTAGTCCATGTTGGCAATGAGGCTGGTGAGCTGTCTTAATGGCTTACTCAAGATATGATGATTGGGGAATTCCCTGTTGATTGGAAAATCCTTCAGGGCTATTGCTTGCCCTATTGAAGGCTAGAGCTGAGGAGAAGGAAAATTCTGATAGATGGTTAGAGCAGCTGGAACAATGAGTTTTGCTTTCTCTCTCAGGGTAGGAACAAGGGCAATATACCAGGAGAAGCTTTCTCTTCCTTACCTCTGGATCACCTGCAGTGCCTGATCCACAAGGTTGCCATTTCTGTTATCCCACCACTGTGTATCAGGCCCAGAGGTAGGAGTGTTTCCAGATATAGTAGGGGAGGCTTCCTATGCAACTTGTCTTCATGCCACAGGAAGGACCCGGAAGGTAAGAGGATGACTTTACATGTTTTAGGTCTCCTCCCAATTCCCCTATGCTATCTGCTGACATGCCATCTGGGGGTGGAGACCATGCTGATTGAAGCAATATCCCACATCAGCCAGCATAGCATATTATGGCATTAGGGCAGGTCATTTGGGGTGGGGGGGAATGAAGCAGGAGGAACTCCTAGTTCAGGTAGTGTCTCCACAAAATGAATCTTTAATGTCAGGAGGGGAAGAGTGGATTTGTCTGCACCATTCATAAGCAGCCAGTAGGAGCTGGGCAGATCCATTCTCCATCAATATGACTCATTAATTTGGCCATCACTAATGTGTGATACAATGTGCAAATATAATGCTTCTGAAAAAAGTGTGAAATATTGACACTGAATTTGTAGAAACTCAAAAGTCCACTGGCATCAGTTATAAGTAAGCTGCACATAAAAAGAAGGCTGTTGTATGAGATGACCTTCAAGAATGGTTAGCCATCTATCCTCAAGTTGAATTTAGGGAGACATGAAGAAGCTTTCTATGACATGCTCACAAACTATGATTTAAATTTTTCTAACTAACATAATATGTGCGTCAAATCCGTATATCTGTCATTTCTTCAGTGGAAGAAGAAAAAGGGGAGGGGAGACTGATAAATCCTTTCTTGATGTAACTTGAATACATTCAATCTTATATTGAATTTGTATAACCCTCACATGATACAATGGAGAGAGGAATCCCAGATGGGCGGAACTTAACACCTCTGAGTGGCATAGCCAGGAGATGAGAAGACCATAAAAATTCCAGTGAGATGTATGCTTGGGAAACTGTGAAAAAGATCGTTCCTTCAGAAAGGGTGGGGGTGGAATAAACATACTGGCTTTTGTTTCACAAAATACACATTGAGAGAAGGGGAGGGGTTCTAAACTCCCTTATCTATCCCGGTATGCCTGAGAGACCTTAGACACTGCTTTTAACCCTACATGAATTGTCTCATCTCTATAAAGGATTCCTTTTTGATACATTTTGATATGTTTCCAGAAGTTCATTTTAGTTGATTGAATGGGAAAAAAGTTCTGTAGCCTGACAATGTGGATGCTGGCTATACCTTACCTTTTAAAGCAATGTGCTGCTGTCATCACCCAACAGCTGCTGATAAGTGTTGCACCGCACAGCAAACGAGCATCTTTGTGAATCCCCTTCAGACGCAAGGAGACTTGCCATGGCCAACTTCCCCTGAAAGAGAAAACTAATGAAGATACAGCAAAGGCCAAATACTGGCTTAGATTTTCATGGGGAGGTTTTATGTTACTCTTCCACACAGCCTCTGTTGATTTGTATACTTTATTAAACAAATTGCTTTGTGTAGGCTAGCATCATTCGTTCCTAAAATAGAACAAAATAATTCCAAGCAGCTTTGCTTGGAAAGTGAAAGAACAACATGCCTAAATCCTGTATTATAATGTGCCCAGCGTGTCAACAAATAGGTGTTTGGAACTCATCAAATATCTACTTCCCATCTCTGTCCATATTCCCAGATTTCCTGGCAATTTTAACAATCTTATAATTGGGTACTAAATGCATATTTGCTCATTATTCTTTTTTTTTTCAATAAAGTTTTATTTGGGTTTTCACACACAAATACAATTTTTTGAAAATAGCATGGTCCCGGGTAGAATTTCTTTATACAGACACAAAACCCAATTTCATGCTCTTTTTTGTATTCTACTCCATATCTAATACTATTTTACATTTTCTATATAGTTTTTCCCCTCTTTTAATTTTCTCAATTTTATTTTGATTATCTCATCTCAATGCAAATCATTATATTTATACTTTTGTCTGTTCTGTTTCAATTTCATATTATCTTTTCTCATTGAACAAATTTTCTCCTGTAGATACTAATTGGAGTATGACACCTTTATATTTTTTAACTACATCCATTCAACCCTTATTTAAACTTCAATGTATACCTTAAGTTTATGACCTTCAATATAATACATAATACATAACTTCCAATCGAATTCTGCTTGGTACATTCTTATAATACACACTATATTCTTTAAGAAAAAAAGAAAAATTGTAAATATATGTAATTATAAACCATCATTCCATTCCAGTTGTTCTATCATTAATAATCATTAAAATTTTAACATCTTTTACACTTCTTTTCAATGAAATATCATACTTCCTTAAAAACACATATAATCTCCATAATTAATTTTTCCTTTATTTCTCTTCACATATGTTTTATAAATCATTAAATATACCTTTTGTTACATTTATTTATTGTCAAGCATTCCACTGAATTACAATAGCTATTTTGTCAGACATTTTACTCATACATTGTTTCATATTTTCTAAAATTATTTCTGCTTCTAATATAACCATACTATCTTATGTACCTTTGCAGAATCCCTTTTTCCATTAAGTTTTCACCCATTATCTCTTAATAGGCCCTGTTTCTCTATATTTTGCTTCTGTCCTTTATAACTTCTTTTCCTTTCTTTCTTCCCTCTCATCTTCTCCCTCCCCTTTTTACCCCCTTGTCTCATTAGTTCTAATTCTCTCTTCTGCATTTCTCTCTTCTGTTGCTTTCTGATTGTATACTTATTTTTCACTATTTTGGGGGGGGGAGTTGTTTTTCCCAATCTTAAACTTTCCATTTTCTTTCCCCCCTTTCCTTTTTTTCCCCCATCTAAGATTACTTGTTCATTAAAGATGGCTTTTTCTTTGTTGCACTCTTCTTGTTCTGCAGGCATTTCTTGTTGTTTCTCATAATTCCAAATCTCCATTTCTAAAAAGTGAAATACGAAGCCAAAAGAACCTCTCCCTTCTTGTGCATCTTCTTTGTATTTTTTAAGTTCTATTTTCAGTTCTTCTAAAAGTGGAGCCATTTTAAACACTTTTAAACAACCACCCGATTGATTTTAGTCATTCAAAACAATAACCAAGAATCCAGAAATCATCAAGTAATCCAGATAGTCCTGAATTATATCTTCTTGTTTCTTATTTGACTTTCTCTTCCTGGGATTTTTGTTGCGATATTTCAGTTAGAATGTATCTTTTGGAAATCTTGTTGAGATTTTGCTGTAAGTTCTTTTTTAATTCCAGGCAGTCTCCTCCCTTCCAGATCCTATTTTATTCTTGTTCTCTCCTTTCCTGTTTTCAAAAGCTTTTAATTATCCAGAAATCTTTGACTTTTTATTTTCAGCATTAAATGCCTATTGATATCAAAGTGGATTTTTTTCCAATTTCTTACTTAAGTCTCTTACCTGTCAGTATAGGAAAAGGAGAAAACCAAATCTTTTCCCTTTTCTCTATCTCGCACCTTAAAAATCTTCTTAAGGAACAATGTTATTGTTTTTGAACAGTTTCAATTCCAGGGTACCTTACTTGTCGCTTTTGCTGTTTGACCCAGTCAACCAAAACTTTCTCTTCTTATCTTCCTCCTGCACATTCTTTTCCAGTCGAGTTTTTCTTTGTGGTGGCCATTTCTGACCACCGCTGCAACCGCCTTTGGGAAAGGGAGTAATGGCCAGCTGGGGAGGAGATATGCATCTCTCCTCAACCCTGCTGGCCGTCTCCCCCCTCTTCACCACCTCTACGGGGTGGCTTAGCCCCGAAACCAGCTGGCTCGGGGTGCTCCAGTGGCAAGCACAGATCGCAGAGACGAGGTTTCGGTCTGTCGCTGAAGAAGCTCAAACCGGAAGTCTCCCATATTTGCTCATTATTCTATGGCCCACTTGAAAATGAATGAATGAAAATTCCAAATGGTCTGCCAGTGCCATCTCATTTCAAACTCAAGTTATCCACTTTTGATGAGTAGTAGATGAAACTGCTGCTCTTCTGTACCTGCTTCATCTGGAGTTTAATACTTTCTGACTGAGCAACTCTGCAAATGGCTGGAAGAAGGCATTTTGTCCAACAGACTTAGATGTCTGCTTTCGTAAGTTGCAATTTTGACTTTCAGAAGCTGCACTTTTAACCTAAATTATACACTGACCTTTCTAAAATGAACTTTTGCATTTCAGAAGAAAACAGCATGCTTCTCTTCTCATAGTGAACACGCCTGTGAACACCATCACAGTATAAAACCGCAGGTAATATTGTTCCTCTTCAGAAGAAATATTGTAGAATTAGAAAGGGGGCCTGGAGAAGTTCTATGGGCATGCATAGCACAATTCCATGCTTTAACCTGACAGTTAAGCTCAAATGGGCTTATTAATGTTGTTATTAATAGAAAAGTTGAACGCTGTTATTTAAATCAAGAATAAAAGAATCGCTATCTTAAAATACATGCAGTATTGGGATATCAAAAGCATAATTTATGTTAAAGTGCAACTTAGAGAAGGCAAGAGTGCAATTTAGGATGGTCAAAAGTACAATTTAGGTTAAAATGCAGCTTCTGAAAGTCAAAATTGTGATTCAGTAAAGTCAAAAGTACATCCTAAGGTCAGAAGTGCCATGTTTTACTGTAGGCAGGGTCCTAGGCAAATATGGGCTAATTAAAGAGGGGCAACACTGGCAGAGGTGGGATTCAGCAGGTTCTGATCAGTTCTGGAGAACCGGTAACAGAAATTTTGAGTAGCTTGGAGAACCGGCAAATACCAGCTCTGACTGGAGATTTTACAGTATCTTTTCCCTGTCAAGCTATGCCCACAGAACTGGTAGGTAGTAAAAAAATTTGAATCCCACCATTGGCAACAGGGTCCAGCCAACTTGTCACAGACTGTCAGTTCTACTTTAATTTAATGGTGTATTTTCATGGCACCACAGGGCAGCTACAGAAACCCAGAAAAAGTTGTGACTTCTTTAAGGAGTTGCAGCTCATCTACGTTCCCCCCAAAGCTTTCCCCCCCCCCTAAGTGCACATTAGTGGGGTATTTTGTAACCTAGCCCACACCTAAACCTTTATCCTCCTATTCACAAAGTTTGCAATTTAGAATTGTAAAGTAGGTTGGTCAGTTTCCTTCCTGCTTTGATTTGTTTATTCAGCTGTTATTCAGTTGAACAGAAAAGGTCTGCTCCAAAAACTTTCCAAAGCAGGTGTTTATTTTTTTTTAATTATTTTTAGCACTTCAAAGTGCTAAAACAAAGTCTCAAAGTAGTTTACAAGATTTATGGTAAAACAATTGCTTACCATTGGAAAAAAATATTGATGTGCAAATGCATGCCCATTCAATTCTTTATCTGGCAGTCCAGTTTGTAAAAGTGTAAAATCGCTTTTAAGCTATATTAGTCTGCTGGTCTTTCCATGTAGCTTCCTGGCAACAATATGAAGGTGATTTTCTATTGCCTTATAAAGGAAAGCCAGGTGCTTGGTCCACAAAAGAAACAAAGGTGATCATCTTGAAGAGGTGTGCATAAGTGCACCAATGTGCCTACTGTCCCTGTCCTATTGTTTCTTTTTATTTTTCTTATATATCTATTTCATGTATTCATAACTATGTTTATACTTATACCTATTATCTTATAATCGCTTTGCAAAATAAAATAAATAAAATAAAATAAATAAATAAAAAAGCTGAGAAGATCAAGGGGGCAACAGGGGCACTTTGTCTGCTTCAGAGAAATCTGCACAAAATCTTCACAAAACCCCAATTCTCAACAGCAACGTTAGTTAATTATTGCTGTGCTATTAGTGGTCAGAGCATTTACAGAATATATTTCTGCTTCTATTGATTCTCTGAGATTTGAACAAGTCTTTTCAGGTGGTGGTAAATGGACACTTCAGTATTGGCTCTGGTAGGCTTGTTGTCGTACCCACAAAGTGTTTTGGTGACAACTCATATTTACTGCACACAGAATTTTTTGATACATCTTCTATGTCCAGAATACTATCTAATTCAGTAGTCAAAGTATATAAATAAAATGCTTGGAAAATAGCTAAAATAGCCCTTTTTATTTGTTACTATCAGAAATCCAAATGGAGGAAGTGGATAAAATCAGAAGGTAATCAATGGGCTAATGTGCTGTGACATAGGTGATACTCTAATCACTCTTTTAAAAACTTTGAACCAGTGGTGGGATTCATAATTTTTACTACCGGTTCTGTGGGTGCGGCTTGGTGGGCACGACATGGCTTGGTGGGCGTGGCTTGATGAGCATGGCAGGATATTGCAAAATCCCCATTCCCTCTCCACTCCTGAGGAAAGGTTACTGCAAAATCCCCATTCCCTCCCCACCCCACTAACCTGCTTTCCAGATCCATTCTCCTGTGCAGGAGACCAGCAAAAGGAGACCAGCCAATCAGCTGGGACTCAGGAGACAGAGAATAGATGGGGACAGGGCCAGTCAGAGGGGGTATTAAACGGTTCTCCAAAGTACTCAAAAATTCAACTACTGATTCTCCAGAACTGGTCAGAACCTGCTGAATACCACCTCTTCTTTGAACTCAGGTTTTGAGGGCTTACAGCATTTCAAATATATTCTTTTTCTGCAAATTCTTGACAAAATATGGTGGCAGTTCAAATTCAGAGCATATTGAATAAAACAGATCATCTGCCTTAATCAATTACAACTTTACAATGGGCTACATGAATGACAGTAATTAAAACTGAACACTATAACATAATAAAAGCCTGTATGTAGTTCCATAACCAAGAATTAGATTTATATTCTAGAACTAGAAAACACATTTGGGGAAATTTCTTGATACAGCTTTATTGAAGCCTAGGACCACCCTTGAATATAACTTGAGTTAATGCTGAATGCGTGGTCAAGCCTGCAACTAGTACAATCAAGTGGAATCAAATAAGAATGATTCTAAAGAATATATATAGGTTATTTCTTTGTTTTGGAGTCCAATTCTTTTTAACTTTATTCTGAATTCAGCCATCTCACTTAGTGAAGTGTGTCAGGGCATGAAGCAATAATGGGTTTGCTTCTTAACTAATTTGTTGCAGAGCTACCAAGGATTGGGGTTGAGAGGCCTGGCTTAAAGTCAATACAACTTCCTTTTGTGCTTATGGGACGATCAGAATCTGGGTCTCCTCACTCCTAGTCTAGCCCCTTAGACATTACACCATGCCAGCTTAGACCTATAGTATCTGTTGAGGATCTCAAAGTATGTTTCATGAGTAACAAAGGAGAAGGACCTGAGAGGAGCTTAATGGTTTTTTTGCAGAAGTTTCATTACCTGATATTACCAGGTAATATCATCAGTATCAGCACTGATGCTGTTGCTTAGTTTGGTAATGCAATGTCTTCAAGAAAACCATCAAGCTTAAGGCCCAGTCCCACTGGCCGACAGACTCAAAACATGTGCATAAAGGACACAGTAGACGAGCAAAATTTCGGGGGTGGCTCCATTCGTTGTCATCCTCTCCGAAAAGTAGCGAAAATTTGCATAAACAAAACGGAAAAGAATGCAAAAGAATAGACATGGGGAGTTTGGAGTGGGGATGTTAAACGGATGTTCATCAGAAACCTAGCGGATGAAAGCAGATGGAAGCGGATGACACCTCCGAAGGGGTTCCAGGGGAGAATTGCGAAGCGGACGCATAGCGGAAGGGGTGGATGCTTAGCGGATGAAGCAGATGCATCACGGATGCCTATAGGAAACAAAGGGGATGCTGCGCGGATGTATATTGGATGCAAAGCGTTCACTGCGCATGCGGGGAGTATGAATTGCATCAGCTCCGCGGATATAAAAGGATGCAGCATGCACGCAGTCAGCATACAGGGGAAAGACGTGCTGCCACATACATCTTCAAATAACACCATGGTTCGTCAGTCAGGGAAGAGAAAGCCTGTGCCTACTCATTCAAGCCCTCGCAAGGTGAAGAAGGCCAGAACCAGCATCCCACCCCCTGGCACTGACTCTGAAGCTGCTGCTGCTGCTGCTGTGGTGGACCAGCCCCAAGGCCCTCAAAGCCCTGCTGCTGAAGGCCCTGCTGCTCAAGCCCCTGAAGGCCCTGCTGCTCAAGCCCCTGAAGGCCCTGCTGCTCAAACCCATGAAGGCCCTGCTGAAGCCCCTGCCAGAGGGAGGAACAGGCAAGGGAAGGAGAAGGGAGAGAGGAAACAGTACACCGTTTCCAAGGAGCATGAGGATGAGGTGCTGGAATGGCTGAGGGAGAATGAGTACCTGTGGAGAAAGGGCCACAGACTGTATCGGGACACCAAGAAGAAGCAGGCAGCTTGGAGACAAGGCAGAGAGCCTGGGGTACACTGCAGAAGTACTCCTTGGATAGTGGAAGCACATGCACACCTGGTATGGCAAGCTACATCTCAAGAAATCCGGGCAGGCCACTGTCAAGCTCACTGACCGGGAGATGTACGTCATGGCCAAGTGCAGTTTCCTGGAGGGTGAGATCCGTCACCAAGGAGCAGCCCCTTTGACACCCCTCCCCCTCAGACAGGCCACAGACAGCCTCTTCCAGCCAGGAGCCAGCTACCCTGTCCAGGCAGGTGTCTTCAGAGGGCCCCACAGCAGAGACTCCCCCAACAGCTGCACTCCCCATGCCGGCAGACTTGGAGGATCCCGTGGAGGATGACGCCCTGCTGTCACAAATGGAGGAAGAAGCAGCAGCCACCAGAGGCCAACCCACCCCCACCCCCACCCCGAGATCCAGAGGATGCAGGCAGAGAGGCAGACTGGAGGGCCAGGACCACAGTGTGCTGTTGGAGATCAGGGAAACAATGAAGACCAGCACAGAACTTCTCTCTCAGCTGGTCCACAGCAACATACCATCCTTGGACCGGAAGCCCTTCATCACCTACGTGAGCCAGACCCTGAGGGACCTGCCTGAGGCCCAGTACCAGGTGATGAAGCAGAAGATCACAGTACTTCTGCACGACCCTCAAGGCCCAGCTGAAGCTGCTCCTACCCAGTCCAGATCTGCTCCTCCACCCCAGGCGATGTCATAGTCCTTCCACGGCTTTCAACAGCCCCTCACCTACCAAGGCTATGACTACCAGGACTTCCCACAGCACAAGCAGAACTTCCTAGTCCAGGCCCAGGTTCATCGGACGCCACAGATGCCACTCCTCACCCAGCTGCAGACCAGACAGCCCCACTACACTCCTCCTTCCTCCACCCCACAGCCAAGCCCGTCAACGGACAATCTGTCATCAATATTGGGCCTGACATCTCAAGTCCTTGATGAAGGGCCTCTCAACCTCACGGGACTGAGTCAGCTCTCAGATAGCTTTCTGAACACACCATCCCCTGTTGTACCTTCGGGGCCAAGCACCCCAATGGTGCCTCAGACCAGCACTCAAGCCACAGCCACCTCCACAGTCCCTGCCCGCTTAACAGCTGAGACCATGGACATGACTCAGAGTGACTGAGAATAGTGTCAGAGACTGAGTTGTACTTGTTAAGTTTATCTTTGTTTAAGACACTTTATTTGGTTCATTTTGCTTATTTAATACAGTCATAAAGTTTACCTAAGAAAGTTAATAAAGATTATCTTTACTTAAGACACTTGGTTCATTTTTTTTACTTAATAAAGTGTTGGTGAAAACTTTGAAAAAATGGTTAAGCCTTTGCATGCTTGTGAGATAGATAAAGCTCATTTCACACTGGCCAACAGATGCAAAACGGACACAACAGATGAGAAAAATGTTCCATCCGTTGTTATCCGCTCTCAAAAGGGGCGAAAATTTGCATAACCAGAGCGGATAACACGGACGCGGGGAGGACGCAGGGCGGATGCAAAGCAGATACGGAACGGAAACCTCGCGGACGGAAGCGGATGGGAGCGGATGGGAGTGGGTGGCACATCCGCAGGGCTTCTGGGGGGCCTCAGCAAAGCGGACGCAGAACGGATACAGCGGATGCACAGCAGACGCCGAACGGATAAAGCGGATGCACAGCGGATGCACAGCGGATGCATAGCGGAAGCCTAACGGATGCCTGGCGTTCACTGCACATGCGGGGAGGATGCATTGCGTCAGCCCCGTGGATATAACGGAAGCAGCTCGGAAGCAGGTCGCCATTCAGAGGAAAGACCTGCTGCTGGACACATAGACTGCCTTGCCTGCCCTGCCTGCGTGTCTGCCTGCCAGCCTTGCTACCAGCCTTGCTGCCAGCCTCCCTGCCAGCCTTGCTGCCAGCTGGTCTGCCTGCAAGCCTTGCTGCCTGCCTTCCTGCCAGCCTTGGTTCATGTCTGCCTGCCAGCCTTCCTGCCAGCCTTGGTTCATGTCTGCCTGCCAGCCTTCCTGCCTCCCTGCCTGCCAGCCTTCCTGCCAGCCTCCCTGCCAGCCTTTCTGCCAGCCTTGGTTCCTGCCAGCCTCCCTGCCAGCCAGCAACCCCACAACCATGCGGAAGCACAGCAAGACTCAGCCATCTGCTGCCAGCCCTGGCAAGAGGGACAGGGCTACCATCCCGCCCCCTGGCCCTCACTCTGGTTCTGCTGGGGCTTCTGCAGCACGGGCTCGCTCTTCTGGGGCTGGCGCTTCTGCTGCTTCTGCTTCTGGAGGAGCTGATGACAAGCACTCCAACACCAGCCACCTCCACAGCACCTGGACCCTTCACCCCTGAGACTGAGCGACCAAGAGGAGTGCCAGAGACTCTTTTTTGTCTTATAGCTTGTTGTTAGTAAAGTCTATTTTTGATTCACACACTTGCTTCATTTCTTTTTTTGTATAAAGTCTTGCTGGAAACTTTTAGAAATGGTTTAAGCCTTTGCATGCTTGTGGGATGGGTTAAGATAGCTGTGGGATGGGCAGGGATACCTTTGGGATGGGTAATAGCTGTGGGGATAGATAAACCTCCAGTGTAAGCATAGTGGGACTGTATGGTCCACCCTCCCAGGTGCCAAACCTATGGCCCTTTATTATCAATAATAATGTAATCAATTATCCACACATGTCAACATAAACACAACTCTTTATTAAACGCCCTGTTCATTGTAGGCCAACCAAACATACATGGCCCAATCTCATCCGTGTGATGAGACAGGCTGAAGAAAGCATCCATTAAGCATCTACCATCCTGTCTTGCCACTCCACTGCTCCAGCTGGGGAGTTGCACCAGTGTCTCAGGAGGTTGCGCTGCTTCTTCGCTTCATTTGAGGCTCTGTTGGGGCCTTGCACATCCTCAGTGTCGATCAGGTTTCGCCCTTGCCTCCATTCCCCAGGCTCCATGACCCCATTGGCTTGTTGGAGGCCCACGAGCCTGTTCTGCAAGACTGGGTAGCGGGTGCGCATGAGATTGTGCAGGATGCAGCAAGCTTCCATGATCCTCCTCACGGTCTCTGGGCGATGCTGCATGGTGATGAGAAGTACCTGGAACCTGTTGGCCAGGATGCCAAAGGCGTTCTCCACCACCTGCCTTGCCCTGGACAGCCTGTAGTTGAAGATCCTCTCTTCACAGGTGAGGAGGGAGAAATCATCATCCCCCATGATGAAGTAGGGCACATCTTCCATGTCGTTGGGCAGGGGGTCTGGATCTGGAAAGCCCATGATGAGGTTGCCTTCCAGCCCCTCCTTGAGATCACTGGCATTGTATACCTGGGCATCTGAACATGAACCGCTGCCTGAAACATCGATGTACATGAACTTGTAGTCAACATCGACCATGGCAAAGAGGATGATGCTGAAGAAGCCCTTGGAGTTGAAATAAGTGGACCCCGACTTGGCTGGAGATTTGCAGGCCACGTGCTTGCCATCTATGGCTCCAACGGTGTGGGGGAAGTTCCACTTCTGATACCACTGCTCTGCAACTTTCTTCCATCCTTCTTCAGTGGAGGGGTACTGGAGGAGCTCCTCCTTGTATTCTTTGATGATGGCCTGCACCACTTCTCTGACCACAATGCTGATGGTGTTGGATGGCACCCTCCAGCCGTTCTGCATGCTCCTGTAGGAGGTCCCTGAGGCCAGGTGGCGCAGAGTGAGTGCCACCTTGAGCCCAGGTTCCAGGCTGGGCCGGAAGCTCGTGTTTGTCTTGGTCAACCTGGGTGTCAGGCGCTGCACAACTTCGTCAAACATGGCTGGAGGCATCCTCATGAATTTCTGGAACACCCGAGTGTCTTCGCTCCTGAGCTCCACCATCAGCTTGTTGTACAGTCCATCCTCCACTCTACTGGTGAACCATCTTCGTACCCAGACTCTTTTTGGGTGGCTCCTTTTCTTCTCGCAGTAGTGTTCACAGAGCCTGCAGATGGCTTCGCACTGTTGCAGAACGATGGTGGCTGCCGAAAGGACTTTGTTACAATCCACGGTGGACATGACTGGATGCTGTGGAAGAGGAAGAGGCAGATGAAGGCAGCAGAGGTCTGCACCGCTGGGCTGCTGTTCTGAAAGTGCGATGCAGGTGAGTTGCTCCCCTTTTTTATAGGCAGTATAGGTTTTCCGCTAGGCATCCTCTAGGCATCCTCTAGACATCCTTAATATCTGAGATAGGTCCCCTCTGCGAACGTTTTTCCACTTTAAATGCTTTGTTTCCGCTAGGCATCCATTCTGCATCCGTTCTGCGTCCGTTCTGCGTCGTTCCGCTTCCTCACTGCGTCCGGGCGGATGTGCGTTGCGCGGATGCAGAACGGATGCCTAGCGGATATAGCGGATGCATAACGGATGTGTAACGGATGCGTAACGGATGCGTAGCGGATGCAGAACGGACGAACTGGATATATTTTCCGCGCAAAAGTTTTAGGCAGCCCAAAACTTTTGGAGTGGATGAAACGTCCATAAATGGATGCTGGACGGATAGAGAGGAAGCCAAACGGAGGCAGTGAGTACAGAACGGATACATCGTGTTAACCAACAGATGGCAAGCTTTTTTGTACGTTTTACATCCTCTTTGCATCTGTTGGTTCAGTGTGACATGGGCTTAAGGATAGTTGTGGGATAGATAAACCTCCAGTGCAACCATAGTGGGACTGTATGGTCCACCATCCCAGCTGCCACACATATGGACCTTTATTATCAATAACAATTTATTCATTGATCAACACATTTTAAAATAAAGCTCTTTATTAATGCCCTATTCATTGTAGGACCACTCAACATACATGGCACAATCTCATCAGTGTTATGCGACAGTCTCAAGGAAGCATCCATGAATCATGTATCATCCTGTCTTGCCATTCCACTGCTCCAGCTGTGGAGTTGCACCAGTGTCTCAATAGGTTGTGCTGCTTCTTTCCTTTATGTGAAGCTCTGTTGGGGCCTTGTACATCCAGTGTCTATCAGGTTACGTCCTTGCCTCCATTCATCAGGCTCCATGTCCCCATTCCCTTGTTGACGGTCGACAAGTCTGTTCTGCAACACTGGGTAGCAGGTGTGCAAGAGATTGTGCAGGATGTAGCAAGCTTCCACGATGCTCCTCACAGTCTCTGGGTCATGCTGCATGGTGGTGAGAAGTATCTGGAACCTGTTGGCCAGGATGCCGAAGGCGTTCTCCGCCACCCGTCTTGCCTTGGACAGCCTGTTGTTGAAGATCCTCTCTTCACGGGTGAGGTATCTTGAAGTGTACGGCTTCATGAGGTAGGTTCTGAGGGAGAACGCATCATCACCAACGATGAAGTAGGGCACATCTTGTCTGTCATTGGGTCGGGGGTCTGGATCTGGAAAACCCATGATGAGGTTGCGTTCCAGCCCATCCTTGAGGTCACTGGCGTTGTATACCTGGCCATCTGAAGCTGACCCATTGCCTGAAGCATCGATGTACATGAACTTGTAGTCAGCATCAACCATGGCAAAGAGGATGATACTGAAGAAGCCCTTGTAGTTGTGATAAGAGGACCCTGAGTTGGGTGGAGCTTTGCAGGCCACGTGCTTCTCATCTATGACTCCAATGGTGTGGGGAAAGTTCCACCTCTGATACCACTCTTCTGCAAGTTTTCTCCAGCCTTGTTCAGTGGTGGGGCACCTGAGGAGCTCCTCCATGTATTCTTCAATGATGGCCTGCACCACTTCTCTGACCACTTTGTTGATGCTGTTGTGTGGCACCCTCCATGCATATTGCATGTTTCTGTATGTGGTTCCAGAGGCCAGGTGCCACAGAGTCAGTGCCACCTTCAGTCCAGGGTCCAGGTTGGGACGGAAGTTGGTGCTCGGCTTGGTCAACCTGGGTCTCAGACGCTCTACAAGTTCGTCAAACATGGCTGGTGGCATCCTCATGAAGTGATGGAATGCACGAGGGTCTTCATTCCTCAGCTCCACCATCAACTGGTCATACAGTCCAAATTCCATTCTTCTCACGATCCATCCTTGGACCCACACAGCTCTTGGATGTCTCCTTCTTCTCCTTCTGTATAAAAGTTGAAACAGTCTGAATAGGTTTTGGTTCTGGTGTTGAATGAGCGCAGCTATCATATGGACTGTTTCATCATCCATGGTGAACAATTGATGATGTGGAAGACCAAGACCAAGGGTGAAGAGGTCTGTACACCACGGCTGCTGGACTCATTCTGAGATCCAGATGATTTTCTCCCCCTTTTTATAGAAAATATCAGTTCTCCTCTAGGTGTCCTTCTACATACTCTAGACATACTCCAGACATCCTAAATATACGAGATACATCCCAGATACAAACGTTTTGTCCGTTTTTAATACTTTATATACGAGATGCATACACTTACATCCTTTCTATTTCTGTGCTACTAACACTGTGTAGATGTTCTGTGTACCTTTTGTTTCCTCCATCTTTCTGTTTTCAGCTGCAGTGGATGTGAGTTGAGGGGATGGCCAGAGGATGCAGAGAGGATACAGCGGGCGTTTAATGGATGATAACGGACATAGAACGTTTCTTGTTCGTATATGTCGCGGATGTACATCATACGTGGCGGAAAGTTCATCCGTTCACAAAGTTTTGTGCAGCTCAAAACTTCTTGCGTGGATGAAATCTCAGTGGACGGATGCTCGACGGATAGAGCGTATGAAACACGTATGTAGTGAGTACACAACGGATGCATAGCATTTTCCAAAGGATGGCAATCTTTTTTTAACATTTTACATCGTCTTTGCATCTGTAAGTGCAGTGGGACTGGGCCTTTAAAGAGCATCAAATATCCTCTTCTATGAGAGAAGACCTATTTGCTCCACTGATAGAACAACCTGCCCACAGAAATATAGCTAGTGTGAATTTTACTGTGTACTGTGGAGCTATATCAATGCTTTTTCATTTGCTCAAGCCTTTTAACATATTGATCCACCATTCTATAGTATATTGCTCTGTCATTTCATTTGTTTTATGCTAACATTGTGTTCTGTTTTTGTTGCGTACATTACTCTTATAGGTTTAGATGAAGAGTAGTCTGAAAATTCTCTGGCAGATACTTTCCAAAAGTATCTATCTATAGAAAGAGGAAAGGCTTAGCAAATACCCCAAGGAAATCATGTCAACCTATGGAAAGGTTTTAAGCGAACTGTAAGCCACTTTAGCAAAATTTCCTTTCAAGGATAGGGTTAAGTTTATTTTAAATAAATTAAACAGATCGGATAGATGGAGACCAAGAAATCCCTCTTCTATCTATTTTTTTCAACCTTGGAAAAATGAACAGTCTGATTCCAACTGGGGCTTTTTAATGTACTAAAAAAATAGATGCCCAAAGTGAATATATTTTCCTGTTCACCGAATGAGTAGAGGCACTGATATCTTACCAGCAGAACTGGTAAGGTTGCAGCTGTGAATTGGCACCATTCTGCCATTTGGTGAACGTAATTCTTAACAAGATATGCTTTTAAGAGTTTCCACCAGCCAGATATCTTTATAAAAAGCAGGTGTAGTGTACCATCTTATATAAATATTTGAAGTCTGCTAGAAGTAAACAGGTAAAAATAAGTTGACAACAGTTTGGTGATAAGAAGCAAGCAAGGTACCTGGAGGATTTGTTTCCACCAATTATCCTTCTGTTGCGATGTTGAGTCAAACGAAGACCACACAGGCCACTATTGGCACCTACCAAGAAAGCCAAAATGATTAGATAACATCTTCTTTTGCCACTATGTTGATGCCACAATCACATTTTGGATATGATGTAGGCCACTGATCATCAACCAGTGGGCTAGGAGCCACTGGTGGTCCACAAGAAAATTTTGGTGGTCTGCAGAGAAATGTCATCCTCAAAGCACCCTCCCCCCAGAGCAATTAATCCAGGCTGCGTGGGAACACAAGGCTGTGCAGCCCACATGGCCCGCTGGAACACAAGGCTTGCATCACTTGCATTGTGAACAATACAAGGTAGTGAGGGGAGGGGGGGAAAGGATGGAGGGGGGAACTTGCCCCATTTGCCCCACATGCCTGGCTTGGCTACTTCTTTCTTCTTCTGCTTTTGACTGCATGCAAGGAAAGCAGCCAAAGTCTTTCTTTCTCTCCCCCAAACTCCGGCAGAAATGAGTATTTGGGACCCTGCAAGGCATCCTGCTCCAAGAGGCTGCAAAGACTCCTTTCTGGCAGAGTTTGGGGGAGACAAAGAAAGACTTCTGCTGCTTCTGCTGCTTTCCTTGCATGAAGCCAAAAGTCTCTCTCTCTCTCCCTCCCTCCCGCCCTCTCTCCCTCCCTCTCTCTCTCTCCCTCCCTCTTTCTCCCTCCCTCTTTCTCCCTCCCTCTCTCTCCCTCCTTCTCTCTCCCTCCCTCCCTCTCTCTCTCCCTCCCTCTCTCTCCCTCCCTCTCCCCCTCCCTCTCTTTCTCTCTCTCTCTCTCTCTCTCTCTCTATCTCTCATCCCCTGAGAATGGAGCTGGAGATGGTATCCTGGGATCTCAAATAATGATCAATCAGTAGAAAAACGAGGTAGGGAATTTTCCTGCAGATTTTTTTTAATGATTTTCCCAAGGTCTCTGCAGAAAAAGCAGGAGCACAAGGTCTGGGATTATCAAAGGGCCAGTCCTGTGACTACTGCAGCTCTGGAATATGGGACTGACTTTCCCACCAAAGCCAGCAAGCCACCATCAGATAAAATTCATATTAGTGGTCCACGGGATTTAAAATTATGAGTTTGGTGGTCCCTGAGGTCCAAAAGGTTGGCAACCCCTGCTTTAAGAGCTCTAGAAAAAAGAGCTAATACTGAAGTAAGCTGATAAATAACTTGGAAATAACATCAAAGACTCAATTAACACTGCCAGGGTGGAGAGGGCCAAGGCAAAAGAGGCATTCTGCGATACACCACAATGTAGAACGAAGGAAGAACTGGGACAACTTAACCAGCAAGGTTGTTGTTGTTGTTGTGATGGTGATGAGAGAATGAGAGAGAGAAAGAGAGAGAGAAAAACAGAATGTGAGGCTGCTGGGGAAGGCAAAACATCTGGAAGTTACTTTGAACTAACTAACTCTTCCCAGCTTAGTTTTTTAAAGGCACTAACACATTTTTAAAGGCCAAAAACACATTGAAAAGGATGAAAGTTCCTTTGACTCACCTAATGCCATTTTCTGTAATGTCCAAACTGAATGCAATTCTTCCATCTGCCCCAAAGATATATAAATGTCTACATATATAATTTTTGCAGCAAATATATATATTTGAAACAAGATATGGAAATTTGGCCAGTTTTCACCTTACCTTGCCATCGGCCATGGCTGGAGAAGTTGCCTGAATCAACATACAGAAAGAGACAGAAAATTCTGTCCTTTACCTGTTGATATTAAAATTAAACTCTATCCCTTCATTTTATACGGAAGTCAGACAAAGAATAAAGCTGCAAAACACCCGTTATCACAGCTAAAGACACATCAGTGACAAGGAACAGTATTTTTTTAGCGTGGCCTATTAGTTCTGTACCAGTTTTGTCTTCAGTGATTCTGTTGCTAACCAGGGAACAGCGAATTCCCACATCTTCTTCATGTGAGCAATCATGTTGACCCCAGTTACTATGGGGACAATCCATCAGAGATGACTCTGTGCCTATGCAAGCTACATCATCAAGCAAGATGAAACCTTGGCCTGGCGCAAATTCACCCCTTGATGCCAGCTTGGCAGGACCACTGAAGAAAGAGAAAGAGAGAGAGAGAGGGAGGGAGGGAGGGAAGGATGGAAAGAAGAGAAAGAAAGAAAGAAAGAAAGAAAGAAAGAAAGAAAGAAAGAAAGAAAGAAAGAAAGAAAGAAAGAAA
>BLBF01000075.1:1408423-1430505 GCA_015471245.1 Laticauda colubrina | reverse complement strand
AGAAACCAGGAACACCAATCAATCAAACTCCAAGTCCAATGAAATAGGTCCAGGCTCCCAGCCAATCAGAATGAACCAGCCTCAAATTTAAAAACCAGGAGCTGTAAGACCCATATCCATACAGAAGCCTGATGATGGCAGATGAGATTCTGCTGAAACGTTGCTACAACTTTAACAGAACTACAATGACGTGGGATAATACCCGAAGGAAGCTGAACAGCACACATGTAAGTACCCGCGATAACTTAAAAAAACATATATATATATATACACACACACACACACACATGTATACACACATATGTATACACGTATGTATGTATATGTATTTCAAGAAAGTTAATTTCTTTTGAGAAAAACAGGTGGCTTAATCCAATGACATGTTTCTTACCTGAGCCCCAGTTGTTGGCATACCACACTGGCATCCAAGTCAGTCCACTCATCATTGCAGATCAACCCCCACAGTCCTTTGTAGTACACTTCCACCCTGCCACTTTCCGTAAGTCGCACTGAACCTGTCAGAGCAAAGAGACCAAAAGAATCATGTCAACAGACTCTGCAAAAGATTGCATAATGTCCTTCCCAAATTAGGCCTCTTTCTTCAGCTGCCATGGAAGATGGAGGAAATTCCTCAGGACTTGGGAGGGCACAGCTGTTGCAAAGGAAAATGAATGCTAGCTAGTTTCTATCAGTAATGTATCACAATGTGAGAATTTTTAATAAGAGCAAAGTCTTCTTTTTTACTTGACTTTTCCATATTTATTTGTTATATTTGTATCCCATGTCATTTAATCTTTTTGATAAATGAAAAGGTTGCACTGAAAAGAGAGTGGTACAGCAAGTCCCCAGTTGGAGAACACCCTAGTTTAAATATGACTCATAGTTAACTATGGAGTCTGCTGTAGCAAAATTTGAGTTAAATGCATGACGATTTAAGTTAAATATAGTTCAAGTTCATTACTCAATACTATACAGTATTAAACAATAATTATGTTCTGGCTTACGTACAAATTTGACTAAGGATCGGCCTTGGGAGTGAAACCCATTATTAAACTGGAGACTGCTTATACACTGTTTTCAAGGAGAGAAAGTGCAGCTAAAGGAATACAGCTGCAGAAGCTCCATGGAAGATGATTCCTTGAATCTCTGCTTCAATCTGTCAGAGCAAGATTACTGAGATTACTTTCTAAGCAAGTTACATTCATCCATCCTTTTCTAACTTCGTCTCCATTCTCAAGGAAACCGCCTTCGCATAGTACAAACTTCAGCTGGGAAGTATTGTAGGAGGGCTTGTAAGGTCTCAGTCTTTCTTTCCCAACATCCCTTGGAGTCTACTTTGTCAGACTTGCCTCATCTTGGACTCTTAAGTAGAAATGATCCTTGGCTCCATTTGTTGGAAAAGGAATAGTTTTATTGGAAGTCAAGTGAACTGTAGTAAAGCAAAACTGGAACTGATGTTCGATGAACTTTCCCTGTCCAGTTCCTCTCTTCCTTTTGACCCCTTATTATCCAGTTATACTTGCATAAATTATTTTTGCAATGGTCCTGTTTTCTTCTTCCAGGGCAATGACCTTGAAGATTCTGTGTGTCTGAGAGACACCTGTCAACCATCTCAGTCATCTGACAAAGAAAGACTCCTAGCTATTTTTCTTTGCCAAAAGTACTTTACTGAAGCTTAAGTGGATGCTTTTTATCAAATGGGATCCATTCCATGATTGCCTTGGTCGACTTGCCATCAGTTTTTCATGCTATGCAATCACCCTTTTTAAAAAAAATGACTATTAAAGAGAAAACAAGAATGGACATATCACACAATTACCAACATTTCCATGTGTGACTCATGTAAAACAGAGGAACTCTGCTGTGAATGTCATCTTCACTTTTTTGAACACTGTCCTTCCCCAAGAATGTTCCTGGTCACCCAACTTCCTGATGGTTTATGAGAGGTCTAAATGCTGTTCTATTTCTTCCCTCTTTCTATTTTCTCCCACCGCTTTCTTTCCAGAAAGAATCCAGTGAGGAGGAGGAAATACAATGGGTTAAATATTAAGTACATTTTCTGTGGAACACTGTCTTCAGTTTAGAGTTTTGGTAATCCAATTTCCATTCCTGAAAACTTGAATTCTTCATCTGGATTCAAGCTCTGTTTAAATCAAGTTGCTCCTTCTATTTTTTAAAACATTCCTAACAGTTTTAAGGCCTCCTTTTAAAGTTATTAATGCCACTCCAATTTTCGCCTGTGACGCTTACCCTGGCTACAATCACAGTTTGCCCAGCCAGTTGCTCCAGAAATGAGTTGATAGAAGCACCAAGGGGTTGGTCCCCCATCTGGATTCCTGCAGTAGTTGTGGTTTCCTAGTCCCCGATTTGGATACTGCTGAATGTAATCAGGGAAGTCTGACCAGTTTAAGCAAACTGACCCAAAGATAGTTGTGGTGAGGCTTCCATTATAGTATCCAGAAGGCTTCATGTCACAGAGAGCAAATGCTGAAAGTGGAAGAGAATGTTCATGTTTAGTTTGATTATCAGCTTGCGTGGTATCTCTGATGGCAAGTTATATTTTGTTTCCCTCTGAAAGTAGTGCTGAACCAGAAAACAGCCATTGTTTTTGTGACAGGATTTTATTAGGCAAAACAGCAGTATCTTCAGTCTTTCTGTCTCTCCTGCCCCCCTTCCTTCTTCTGGCTAAACCTGATCTGGAAGACTATCAGCAACAAGGTCTTTGCAAATGACTCTCCTGAAATGGAAAAGCCAGATAGGATATTGCTGCAGAATTGTCATTTAGGATATGTTGCCTTTTATCACTGGACAATATTTCTATTTCTATCACTGAATATATTTTTAAGACATTAGGCACTATGGACTGTTAATTTCTTTGATTTGAACACTTTATAACTAAATGGGTGTTTGTTTTATAAAATTTTATATGAAGAGGGGTCAGTGGAGAGCACTGAAGTTTGGCAAGTTTCTTGTAATATTTAAGCATGCTTCCCTCAACAGCTGAGGAAAGAGGAGGAGGAGGAGAAGGAAGAGGAGAAGGAGGAGGAGGAGGAACTTATTATGTTTACTTATTATGTGGGATACCGAATCTTGGACTCAATTTTGGGATACCGAATCTTGGACTCAATAAAAGGCTCTCTTGGTCACATCATATATCCACAAAACCCAGACATATTGATGACAATCACAGAGCCATTTAATGAAAAAATGATCTTCAGTAAATAAAAATAATATTTATTTGATAGTAATAGAAACATCATCATTTAGTTTCTTACCTGCATTCTGCAAGTGATTCTGATTGGGCTGCAATTCTAAGACAGACTGAGGTTGGATAAGGCAGAAGAAAGAACAAAAACAATCAGGTTATCACCCCATTACATAAAAATTGAGCTGATGATCAAAATTTATCTTAAAAGAGCACTTTTTATACAGCACAGAGGATGTGGGGTTTTCCACTACTTTTGTCAGCTGCCATTCAAGCTTCACCTGATTGAAGGGTTTGGCTGAAACTCAGCTGGGATCCTGGACACCAAGTACAGTTTTTGTGTTAATATAAACCGATGTGTTAACCTCTCCTTGAGCTGTTCTTGCTGTCCAAAATATGTCTTTGAATACCCAGAGCTTGTATAAAAGCCTCCCTGACATCTTAGAGAGAGAGAGAGAGAGATGAGTCTTTACAACATGATTTCTTAAAACCACCAATCAAAATGTCATTATTTTATTTCAGGGGCTTCCATAGGGAAGGGTTAAAAAGTCAAGCGTGCATCCATTTATAACTTCCACAATGAAGAGAATTAAAAGATTCTAAAACAGGGGTATCAAACTCACAGCCCATAGGCCAGATGTGTCACTGGCCATGCCCACACTCGTTTTGGTGAAGGTGAAAAAAGTCATAACATGTCACGTGACAATGCCATGACTTCCCTGTTCTGAAGGACCTAATTCTCTAATCATTCTGGAACACATTTGTTTGATTGTTTATTAATTCACTTGCAACATCTGCTCTGGATTACACACGGAAGAGGAAAGGAAGCCCAAAAATACTGGACCAAAATATGGAGATGGATACAAGAGATAGTGGAAGATTGAATAGAATTTAAACCGGAGTTGTTTCTGTTGGGAATAATTGAAGGGCAATATAGGAAAAAGATTAAATATATTTTACTACATATTTTGACAGCAACAAGGATAGTATATGCACAATGTTGGAAACAAAATAACACACCCTTGGAGGAATTAATAATTCAAAAAATTCTAGATTGTGCTGCAATGGATAAATTGACGTTAAAATTAAAAGATAAAAGTTGGAGTATTACAAAATTTGGGATAATTGGTATAAATGGTTGAACAATAGAAATAAGGATAAAGGAGATGAGAAAATTATAGATAAAGGTATATGAATGTATATAAAGGTATATAAATGTGGCTATTTACATGAGATTGGTTTGTATAATAATTTGTATAATAATGATTACACAGTACTGTTAAAATGAAGATCAATATGTGTAAAAGGTGAAAAAGAACAATAAAAATTATTGTCAAAAATATTAGTACTTCTTTTTCATCATTATGATGCTGGCATAATTACTATTTTGATTAAAATATAAAAATATACTGTGTATTTAAAAATCATTCAGTACACATATTCAAGTTCTGACATTCCTTCTTCATTAACTTTGCCCATTCCCTTGCAACATCTGCTCTGGATTACAAAGGGAAGAGGAAAGGGCATCCTCAGACATTTTTAAAGATGTACACAAACACACAGTGCCTACAAATATACTGTTCTCTTTTCTGTGTTGTCATAGAAAAAAGTGTTTTTAAATTCTGAATAAGTAAATTGAACAGAGTGCCAAGGTACAAAATTACCTTCAAAGCTACAAAATGTTATATCTTTAAATTCCAGTATTAAGTAACAATAAAAATGTTTATTTAAAAAAATATCAGAACATCTTGATGCTTATGGGAAGGAACAGATGAGAGCTGATATCAAACCTGCTTTCCTATTCTATAGAAATGAAGTGCCACAGAAAATCAATCCTTTCTGAGATTTGCATGACTAATTTGCTGTTTTTGTCCAAAACAGGTTACTCCCATTCAAGCAAACAAAGGAGAAAAGAAAGATAAAAGTAAGGATGCTGATGTCATCTGGACACTTTATGAAATTGCTCTAAAGAACCATGCATGCTGCATGTTAAAAGGTCTGTCTGGAAGTAGCTGAAGAGGTGGGAAGGGATTTATGGCTTGGCTGGGAGGGTCAGACTCAGAACCTATAGTCAGTGTTTTTCTTTTTGGAAATCTTCATAACATCTTTTTAAATAAAAGGAGTGAATCTTGTAGGCTTTTTCTGATCAAAGGGATGAAGCAGTAGGAAGAAATAAGAATATCCAGTTTTGCAATTGAAGTGTTTGTAAACATATGGAGGCAGACAAGTGTGTAAGGACTCATTCTTAGCCTTTTCCTTTGACAGATCACTAAGCTGTCATCACAAGTTTTTTTTTTTGAGAACCAGCACATGTGAAAGAGGTCAGGAAGATGATATCTGTGGGCAAAATGCAACTAGCTGCTCTTAAATGGTTAAAATCTCAAAAGACCAATACATTGTTTTTGTTGTTGCTGGAGATCTTGTGAGATTTGGTGGTCTCTTGAGATTCTGATTGTATGTTTATATATTATTGAGAGAAGAAGAGACAGTCCAGTCCAAAGCATCAGACTGGGAGACTATAGTCAAGAGGGTGGGGTCAAAAACATCATTAACTTGATGACAAGACTCCGGGCCCTTTTGAATTATGTTACTCTTATCCTAGCATCAGTTTGCCTTGACTATTAATAGATCAGATTCTTGTGTATAGGTAGCATCAGGGGTGGGATTCAATTTTTTTTAACAACTGGTTCTGTGGCTTAGTTGGTCTGTGTGGCTTGGTGGTCATGTGATTGGGTGGGCATGGCCAACTTGACATCACTTATGTCAAAGGGCGTTTCTCCTCGCCTGGCCTCTCATGACAGTGGGGATGCTGCAACAGTCATAAATGTGAAAAATGGTCATGTCACTTTTTTCAGTGCTATTGTAACTTTGAGTGGTCACTAAATCAGCTGTTATAAGTCAAGGATTACCTGTACAAAAATACAAAAAGTTTCTTTACTTGCAAAAAGCTGCCCTAAATACCAATCACTAGATTAAAAATATCTGCAACTGGAGTTATAAATCAGGCAGGGTTCCAGTGCACCTTGAGGAATTAAAATAGTTAAAATGCAGCAATAACTATCAAGCAGCCAAGCCTTGCTCATAAAGTGAAACCCTTTAGCAGAGAGGTCATTTAAGCTCTTCAGAAAGAGCACACCCAGGAGGAGCAATCCTTAGATCCATTTGCATTACTTAAAAATACCAGCTGGTCTCACTCACCTCACAAGATATCCTAAGGAAATCATCCAGATTTAAAGGAAAGGTCACATGCCCCCCAGAAAGGCAGTAAAAAAATCAGTGTCAAGCTTGCATCCTGTCTCTTGGAAGTACACCCCAAAAGGACAGTGCCAGATACCACTAAAGCAGTGAAGGAAGACTCTCTCCTCATATAGAAAAAAAAAAACATGAGGCAGGAAAAAATTCAAACACAATACAAATAATTAAATCATAACAGTAGCTATTGCTTGTTGAAGCTGAATAGGGAAAATTATCCCATCAATAAACACTGGATTAAATGTCACCAGGCACAAAATTAACCTTCACCAAAAACCAGTTTTAGACCAAAACTCAGAAAGTATATGTAAACTCATGTTTGAATGTCAATTTTTCTAGCTAGCCAAGAAACTTTGCTGAATGTCACTCATCTTGGTTCCCTGTCATTAAAAGCTTCTTTCTGACAGCTCTGCTTCATTATTTAATTATTTCTTCAAAGTACTGATTGTCCAAGGAAGTATTTCCCCCCAACAGAAGTGTAAAAATCTTCAAACAACCCTTTTCCTTTAAGAAAGTCAAGTCCCAGAAGCTCCGGAGACAGGAAGTCTAGGCGTACTGGCAAGAATGTAATAATGGTGGAAAAAAGCAAAAGGAGATTGCTTCTAACTGCTTAGACAGTTTACAAGGGGTTTTATAGAACAGGTCAGAACCAGTAGAATCCCACCCCTGGGAAGCATGAAATAAACATGAAGTGCTTTGAACTAAACTCCTGTTCTGTTCCTAGATACTTGACCAATCTTAATTACAATCCCAATGAGATCTACTATAGCACTGCCAACAGATGGTCATTTGGCAAAAGCCATTGTCAAACAGATCTCATCAATATTGTAACAGATTCTTCCTGATGTCCAAATCTCCTTTTTAATTTAGACCCATTACTTCTTGTCTTGTCTTTGTCTTCTGGAACAACAACATCAACCTCACATTTCTCAACTTCTGTACCAGAACCCCATGAAGTCTCTCCAATGCTTTGTAGGTAGGTATGCTTAAGGTATTAACATCTGCACCTTTACCAGCACTACACTTATGGACTACATGTGGGAACCATTGTGGAATGGTGATCCCATGCAATATACATATTGGATGAAGTGGCAACACATATTTTACCATAACAATTAGCATAGATCTAATAATGCATGGTTGCTTGGCATAGCTGTGTGCTTTCACTAACCATCAGTAAATAAAACTCCAGCTATTGGACCATTTAAGAATCTGTAGAACATAGAGGTACAGTAGGTAGAGATTTCCTAAAAAGTGGTCATGTAGAAAGCCATTCCAAGGAGGAGAAATTATTAATAAGCCACACTACTCTTCCAATGAATGCTTAATGCTGACATTTGTTGGACACAGTTGAAGTATTAATGTATCTAGACAAAATAACAAAAATAGACCAGAAAATTAATACAGTATGCTTGCTAGTTCTCCTTGAACAAAGAATGCATAATTAATTATTTCAGTTAGGGTTTGGGTTAGTGATCTGATTCTCAAGAATGGTGCATTTCAGGACAAAGGAGTGTGTACTATAAATGGTTAAATAGGATCTTTGTCCAAACATAGCTCCCAAGACAAGTGGGGAAGCATTATGCAAAGATGGCTTGATTGTCTCCATTTTTATTCCTCTTCCAGCCTATTTCTGTCTATGTACTTGAAAGAATGTTTTAATTTTATCTTTACAAGAACCTGTGAAATAGGGTCAGTTAAAAGAAGATGAATGACCCAAAGTCACCTGCTAAACTATGGGCATCTGGGTTCTTACATCTGCATGTTCTGGACCAAGCCCAATACCTTGACCAATGCAATACAACCAATAATGGTTGTATTACTAGCCAAACAAGTGAAGAGATTCCTTTTTTTAAAAGGGGGGGGGGAGGTAGAATTTTGCTCATTCATTTTGTTTTGGAATATATAGCAATATCTTTGCAATTATCTCTAAGTCAGCTATTGCAATCATAGAGATTGTACTTTGCATTTATACTTTATAGTGAAGTTTCCAGGCCCTGAAATCAGGGGTGGAATATGACAGGGTTAACTACCGGTTCAGGATTTATGAGCTTCCCTGCACATTGTGAGCTGCGCGCCTGTAAATCATCATCAGCATGCTGTGTGCAGAGACACGGCCTTTGAAACAGCCCTCTTTTCCTGTTTTTCTAACTGCAGCTGTGCCTCATTTGGCAGCTGAAGTTAAAAAAATCAGGAAATAAAGATCAGGTAAGAGCCTGGGTGGGCAGGTGGGCAAAAACATCAGCAGACATAGAACCGGTTCTATGTCTGCTGCTCTTCAGAGCTACCGGTTCTACAGAGGTCAGCTTCATCTGTATTTAATTTAGTTAGGCTGGATTCTACTGCAGAATTATACAGATGAAGTTGACAGAATAAGACACCAGGTTACCAACATCCTATGCACAAGCAAACCACCCAAAAGCAACTTGCACAAAGATGAATTCAAAGCGCTACAAACCCTGAAAAATGATAATAGCATAATCATACTCCCAGCAGACAAAGGGAATGCCACAGTAGTAATGGACAGAAAAGACTATGAAACAAAATTGAGAGACCTACTCCAAGACTCCACATACAAACCTACAAACACAGACCCAACCACATATTTGGAAAAATTAACCAAGAAGAAAATTATAACCAGCCACATAAGCAAAGAAATCCAACAGACGATCATCCCAAGAGAAAAATCTTCCAGATGCCCCAAACTATACGGCCTCCCAAAAATACACAAAGAAAGCATACCTCTCAGACCCATAGTCAGCTCCAAAGGAGCACCACTACAAAACCTAGCCAAACACTTAGCAAAACAACTACAGCCCCATGCTGAAACCGCAGCTTCATATGTACAAAACTCATACCACTTCTTAGAAATGATGAAAGATCTACACGTGGAACAAGAAGATCTGCTTGTAAGTTTCGACGTGGTTTCACTATTCACTCAAGTCCCGATAAAAGAAACTCTTGAAATCATCAAAAATAAATACCAACCAGCCAAAAACCTCATGGAACTAACAGAACACTGCTTAACCAACACATATTTCATATACAAAGGACAAAGATACAAGCAAATTGAAGGAGCCCCTATGGGATTACCACTGTCACCCGTCATCGCAAACCTGTTCATGGAAGAATTCGAATCCAGAGCCCTGGCTAATGTCACCCACAAACCCAAACTATGGCTAAGATACATCGATGACACATTTGTGATTTGGCCCCATGGAAAAGAAAACCTAAACAATTTCCTAACACACCTAAACAGCACACACCCCAAAATCAAGTTCATCATGGAAACGGAAATAAACAAACAACTACCATTCCTAGATGTACTAATCTACAAAAGAAAAGATGGCACACTGGGACACACCTTATACCAGAAGAAAACACACACCAACCGCTACCTCAACGCCCAATCCCACCACCACCCAGCACAGATAAATTCTGTGGCTAAAACACTAATCACCAGAACCAAACACCTGGCAGACAAGACACATATAAAGACTGAACTATGCACCCTGACTAAAGTACTGACAGCCAACGGCTTCCACAAAAACAAAATCACCAGCTTGATCCACAAAAACACACCAAGACATAACAGAGACCTAGAAGACCAACAGACCTATGGAACAGCTGTCCTGCCCTACATAAGAGGTACTACAGACAAAATCAGTAAGATACTACACAGGCATCACATCAAGACTGCCTTCAAAACAGACAAAAATATAGCAGCCATCCTGAGGAACCCCAAAGATAAAATTGACCTGGAAAACCAAGGCATATACGAAGTTCCCTGTGCATCATGCCCGGCCACATACATTGGACAGACCAATAGAAGAATAAGTACCCGCCTAGATGAACACAAAAATGCAGTAAAAAAGCTGGAACACACCTCCTCACTAGTCCAACACATGAAAACCACAGGTCACAGCATCAACTTCAATGGCACTAAAACCCTGGCCACTATAGAAAACCCCAGCCACAGAATCATCAGAGAAGCCATAGAGATTGAAAAAAGACCTGACAGCATGAACAGAAGAGATGATTCCAGCAGACTGTCAATCATTTGGAAGCCTGCCCTCTCAAATAGAAAGATCTCCATGCCACAAGCCAGGCAAACACCTGGGCACAAACAGACTCTCCCTGATACCTCCAGCTCAAACACCCCCCCACCAGGCACCCAGATGAAACCTGGCTTCCTAATAGATAACAGCCGTCCTTTCACATGAAGCCAAGCTGCACTGAAAGCCTCCAATACAGGAACAGAGTGTTGCCAGCCAATCAAAGCCACAAAACAGACAGAAGAAACCAGAAACACCAATCAAACAAACTCCAAGAACAATAAACACAGACCAAGACTCCCAACCAATCAGGATGAAGAAAAAAACATCCTGGCACAGCAATAGGCTACCCTCAAATTTAAAACTAACGGCTGTGATAGCCTGACCCACAGACAAACACAATACAGAAGCCTGATGATGGCAGATGAGATTCTGCCAAAATGTTGCTACAACTTTAAAAGCACAAATATTGGTAGTACCATGAAGGAAAAAGATTTAAGTCCTTGGAAGACTCTGGTCTTTAAAATGTCACAAAACCAATCATTTTTGATGCAGCAAACTAATACTTGATGTTTACTAATCCAAGGCAGGTAAGTGTGAGCAATACTTTCAACTTAGATCAAGTCTTGCAATCTCTTAAATTTGGAATTTTAAGCAGGAGTTTTCCACTCTCACTTTTTCATTGGAGTTTTATTTCAGGAAGTTATTCTCAATTTGTTGCTGGTTGCTTTTCAGAACATCTGATTATTGTGGCAGTTTGTTATTTGTAGTTTGTTATTTTCAATGCTCACTGGTGGCTTCTGCCCTTTGCTTTACCTGCAGGGATCTCTGCTCATTGACTGCATCACTGACTTAATGGGAAAATGAGCAAAAGGACAGAGATATTCAGACACCTGCATATTTGGGATGAGGGAGGATTTCTAACTTTTATTTTAAAGTTAGAAATGCCTTTGTATTTCTATTTCTCCAGTGTATCTCATGTGGATGCGTTTATTAAATCTGAATAAAGATTGCCTGCCGAAGTCCACTAAAGCACATCAATATAGCAACTTGCACAAAGAATTCATTACAAAGCATAGAAGAGACTGCCAGCCTAATTGCATTTAGCATTCAGAGAGGAGAGTCTGCATCAAATGAGGGAGTTGGTAGTGAGGAAGTCATTCCATAGTATAGCTTGCTCTAGTCTAGATGCAGTAATTCAGCATTGCTGGGAAGTAACACCCTTTTTGCAGCTTTCCCCCAGATGCATAGGAGAAAACATCAGGAGGAAAATTAGATATCTTTCCAAATCCTGGCATTATATTATTATAAATGTCCAGACTACGTGCTTGATCATGGCTAATCAATCAAGATTGAGACAAAGAATCTGCCATATGTGTGGAACATGAATGTAGTTTGCAAATGTGTAAATTTATTCCTAATGTTTGAATTGCTCTCATGGTGTAAAATTGATCTCTAACTCTTTGAATGCCACAGATCTATTAGCAAGCTTTTCCATAACCTTGGCATGCCTAGATAGGCTAAATAATATTCTGCCAGGCATTGTGAGCTGGTCAATACAACATTAAACAGCTAAATGATTGCTGGCAGCTGAAAGCCCCATTTCCTACCTGCCCAGATCCAAGCCACAGCAGTGAGAGGAACACTTGGGGGAGCACCATCCTTCTGCTTGCCGAGAACTGATTCTTCATGCTGGTGCTTTACGTTACTGTCTCTGACTGAATTTATCATTGGCCTCCTGTGCTGCTATTCCCCTCCCTTCGCTTTCGTAGGGGCTCAGAGGTTCCTGTCATTTTCACGCAAAGAACAAAACTCACAGCAGCCCCATTAAAGGCATACTTGTCTTAGTCTTTGCTGCTTTAGTTTTTCCTCCTCCAGCAAAAAAATGTACTGTAGAGTGGAACTGATATCTCCTGAGCCTGCTTTGTGTGAATGACTAAAGAAAGCAAAATTCTTTTTTCCAGCTACTTCTGCACTTTTTTTTGGTACCTATTTAGCCTTTAATCTCACCTGTTCTTCCTGAAAGAGGCTTTTTCCCCTGATCATTGTATATGACCAATTCTCGCAGACTGGATTAGGAGTGGCTTTTCAGTGGTACTCTTGCTGATATGGACTTTCTTGCAAAACAAATGTTTTGGGCTTCATCTAGCTTTTATGAAAGACCTCAATATGGACAAGAGACTTGAGATATCCTGGTTGCCTAAGAGCTGGTTGCTATCTCCCTCAAGATAGCTCTTAATTCAAACATAGATCATTCAAATAAATGAATGGGTCTCATATGGTTTAGCATAAATCATATTTTTCACCCCTGGCAGGGCAAAATTTTAATTTAATCAGAGTAAATTTATAAATTAGCCAAATTTTTAAAAATCTTGCCAGTTATAAAAATATATATTTTATATACTGCATTAAGACGGGGTCTTCAGAATATCCATCATGAGTTTCAAAGAAAGTTAAATGTTTCTGCCTACTACCACAAAAACCAGGTTGTAGCCTCCTCTGAGGAGCAACTTGGCAAAAAGTGGGCTTCAATTGAATTTGAAGATGGGGGAAAGAGAATTACAGAAAAAGAATTCTGTAATTCTTTTAATTACAGAATTGAAAAACCAGATTTATAGCCATGAACATGAATCTATAGCAGAAAGAGCCATTCCTCTTTTTAACAAAAACACTTGTGGATAAAGGCAAAGGGACAATGAAATCTTTTTGCTAATGGTTAATAAGAAAATCCTTTGGATAGGTCTCAGAAATAGGATACATGTCTCGAATGTGAATTTCAGAAAAACAATTTTGTTTTACAGCCACAAAATGGATGAAAGCCTCCGTCTGAAATGCAGCCAGTATGTTTTTTCAGATAACATGGGCCATTGTTTGCCAGGTGGAGAAGAGGGGCTTCAGGTCTTGTAAATGTGAATTCTGTATGCCTAGGATTGTAATCTCAGTGAATGCGTGGAGTTGACTTGGAAGTCACTCTATTCTCTAGATAATAGGAAATAGCAAAGGGGATGCTAAATCATGTTGATGGTAGGTAATGGTAAGAAAGACACAATTCAACTGCCCCAGAGCTTAAGCCCATGTCACACTGAACCAACGGATGCAAAGAGGATGTAAAACGGACAAAAAAGCTTCAAAAATGCGATGTACTCACTGCCTCCGTTTTGCTTCCTCTCTATCCGTCCAGCATCCGTTTATTGACGTTTCATCCGCTCAGAAAGTTTTGGGCTGCCCAAAACTTTTGCGCGGAAAATGTATCCAGTTCGTCCATTCTGCATACGCTACGCATCCGCTACGCATCCGTTATATCCGCTAGGCATCCACTACGCATCCGTGCAACTCCATCCGCCTGGACGCAGGGAGGAAGTGGAACGGACGCAGAACGGATGTATAACGGATGCCTAGCAGATGCAGAATGGAAACAAAGCGTTTAAAACGGAAAAAACGTTCGCAGAGGGGACCTATCTCGGATATTAAGGATGTCTACAGGATGCATAGAGGATGCCTAGAGGAAAACCTATATTGCCTATAAAAAGGGGGAGCAACTCATCTGCATCTCACTTTCAGAACAGCAGCCCAGCGGTGCAGACCTCTGCAGCCTTCATCTGCCTCTTCCTCTTCCACAGCATCCAGTCATGTCCACCGTGGATTGTAACAAAGTCCTTTCGGCAGCCACCATCGTTCTGCAACAGTGCGAAGCCATCTGCAGGCTCTGTGAACTCTACTACGGGAAGAAAAGGAGCCACCCAAAAAGAGTCTGGATCCGAAGATGGTTCGCCAGAAGAGCAGAGGACGGACTGTACAACAAGCTGATGGTGGAGCTCAGGAGCGAAGACACTCAGGTGTTCCAGAACTTCATGAGGATGCCTCCAGCCATGTTTGATGAAGTTGTGCAGCGGCTGACACCCAGGTTGACCAAGGCAAACACCAGCTTCCGGCCCAGCCTGGAACCTGGGCTCAAGGTGGCACTCACTCTGCGCCACCTGGCCTCAGGGACCACCTACAGGAGCATGCAGTACGGCTGGAGGGTGCCACCCAACACCATCAGCATTGTGGTCAGAGAAGTGGTGCAGGCCATCATCGAAGAATACAAGGAGGAGCTCCTCCAGTACCCCACCGCTGAAGAAGGCTGGAAGGAAGTTGCAGAGCAGTGGTACCAGAGGTGGAACTTCCCCCACACCGTTGGAGCCATAGATGGCAAGCATGTGGCCTGCAAAGCGCCAGCCAAGTCGGGGTCCACTTATTTCAACTCCAAGGGCTTCTTCAGCATCATCCTCTTCGCCATGGTCGATGCTGACTACAAGTTCATGTACATCGATGCTTCAGGCAACGGCTCATCTTCAGATGCCCAGGTATACAACGCCAGTCACCTCAAGGAGGAGCTGGAAGGCAACCTCATCGTGGGCTTCCCAGATCCAGAACCCCTGCCCAACGACACGCAAGATGTGTCCTACTTCATCGACGCCTTCTCCCTCAGAACCTACCTCATGAAGCCCTACACTTCCAGACTCCTCACCCGTGAAGAGAGGATCTTCAACTACAGGCTGTCCAGGGCAAGGCAGGTGGTGGAGAATGCCTTTGGCATCCTGGCCAACAGGTTCCAGGTACTTCTCACCACCATGCAGCATTGCCCACAGACCGTGAGGAACATCATGGAAGCTTGCTGAATCCTGCACAATCTCATGCGCACCCGCTACCCAGTCTTGCAGAACAGGCTCGTGGACCTCCAGCAAGGCAATGGGGACATGGAGCCTGGGGAATGGAGGCAAGGGCAAAACCTGATAAACACTGAGGATGTGCAAGGCCCCAACAGAGCCTCACATGAAGGGAAGAAGCAGCGCAACCTCCTGAGACAATGGTGCAACTCCCCAGCTGGAGCAGTGGAGTGGCAAGACAGGATGGTAGATGCTTAATGGATGCTTCCTTCAGCCTGTCTCATCACATGGATGAGATTGTGCCATGTACGTTGGGTGGGCCTACAATGAACAGGGCATTTAATAAAGAGTTGTGTTTATGTTGACATGCGTGGATAATTATTACATTATTATTGATAATAAAGGACCATAGGTGTGGCACCTGGGAGGGTGGACCATACAGTCCCACTATGCTTGCACTGGAGGTTTATCTATCCCATTGCTATCCTAACCCATCCCACAGCTTTTACCCATCCCACAGGTATCCTAACCCATCCCAAAGCTATCCTTACCCATCCCACAAGCATGGAAAGGCTTAAACCATTTCTAAAAGTTTCCACCAAGACTTTATTTTTTTAAAAAAATGAAGCAAGTGTGTGAATCATAAATAGACTTTATTAACAAGAAGCTATAAAACAGAAATGAGTCTCTGGCACTCCTCTTGGTCGCTCAGTCTCAGGGGTGAAGGGTCCAGGTGCTGTGGAGGTGGCTGGTGCTGGAGTGCTTGTCATCAGCTCCTCCAGAAGCAGAAGCAGCAGAAGCCCCAGCCCCAGAAGAGCGAGCCCGTGCTGCAGAAGCCCCAGCAGAACCAGAGTGAGGGCCAGGGGGCGGGATGGTAGCCCTGTCCGTCTTGCCAGGGCTGGCAGCAGATGGCTGAGTCTTGCTGTGCTTCCGCATGGTTGTGGAGTTGCTGGCTGGCAGGGAGGCTGGCAGGCACCAAGGCTGGCAGGGAGGCAGGCACCAAGGCTGGCAGGAAGGCTGGCAGGCAGGCAGGCACCAAGGCTGGCAGGGAGGCAGACAGCAAGGCTGGCAGGAAGGCTGGCAGGCAGGCTGGCAGGCAGGCAGGCAGGCTGGCACCAAGGCAGGCACCAAGGCTGGCAGGGAGGCAGGCACCAAGGCTGGCAGGAAGGCTGGCAGGCAGGCAGGCACCAAGGCTGGCAGGCAGACATGAATCAAGGCTGGCAGGAAGGCAGGCAGCAAGGCTGGTAGGCAGACCGGCCGGCAGCAAGGCTTGCAGGCAGGCTGGCAGCAAGGCTGGCAGGCAGGCAGACAGCAAGGCTGGCAGGGAGGCTGGCAGGGAGGCTGGCAGGGAGGCTGGCAGACATGCAGGCAGGGCAGGCAAGGCAGCCAATCCGTCCGGCAGCAGGTCTTTCCTCTGAATGGTGACCTGCTTCCAAGCTGCTTCCGTTATATCCACGGGGCTGACGCAATGCATCCCCCCCGCATGTGCAATTAACGCCAGGCATCCGTTAGGCTTCCGCTGTGCATCCGCTGTGCATCCGCTTCATCCGTTCGGCATCCGTTCTGCATCCGCTGTATCCGTTCCGCGTCCGCTTTGCTGAGGCCCCCCGGAAGCCTAGCGGATGCGCCATCCACTCCCATCCACTTCCATCCGCTGGGCTTCCGTTCCGCATCCACTTTGCATCCGCTCTGCATCCTCCCCGCGTCCGTGTTATCCACTCCGGTTATGCAAATTTTTGCCCCTTTTGAGAGCGGATAACAACGGATGGAACATTTTGCTTGTCCGCTGTGTCCTTTTTGCATCCGTTGGGCAGTGTGACATGGGCTTTAAGGGCTTCTAATATTTTCTACACTCATTGGTCGTTCACCGGGCTGAATGAGGAAGACATATTTGCATAGAATTGCAAAGGTGATGATGGTATCCACAACATATTAAGTAAGTCTTGAAGTAGAAGGCATGAGTTTTTAAGGGTCGTCCTACTCCAGGAAGAACCATAACTGTAACGGGCAAACAAATCTTGATGCATTATGTATCTGTGCTAATTCTAGATATTCACATCTCTTGAGTTCTTTAGGTTAAGCAAATAGAGACTGTGGCTGGAACTGTCTTTGCCCAGCCCGAATATACACAGATACCATCTTTCCAGGATGGCCTCTTTGCTGTAACTCTTGCCTTCATCATCACGTATCTGATAGGTGCTCTACATGAGCTGTTTAATAGGACCACTAGAAGCTGCAGTTAATCCACAATGCCTAGTAAGTTCATAGCCAATATCAGATAACATATGTACTCCAGGCATTACACTGGCTTCATATTAGCTTGGGGGATGCAATTCAAGTGCTGGTTGATACCTATGAAGCCTTATATGGTTTGACTTCTCCAAATATGGAGATCCCTAGTTTTCCTGAGGTTTGGGAGTGGAGGCTTATATGCTTTTAGTGATAATGCCTATACTGTCGAACAGCCTCACTGACAGAAATTAGATTTTCCCCAATTGCTGTATCTTTGCAGAAATAGAAATTTGAAATATAAAATAAAGAAGACACTTACACACGATACAAGCTTCCATGAACAGCAACTGGCAGTCAGAAGACATGATGAATTCTTTAATTTCACAACATATAGAAAGACTCAACCTTAGTTTCAATTGGGAAAATGTGACCAGGCCAAATCCAAAAATCCTAGGGAATTTCTAGAAGCCTGATACTCTGACAAATCACCCTCCAATAGGCACAAAGACATTAACAACATCTGTAGATTATACGAGAGACAATCAACCAGCCCAAAAGAGACCAAAAAGACTCCAGCATCTCTCCACCAATAATCAGCACCCCTATCAGTATAAATTAACTCCAAGGTCAACTTCAGACCAACAATCAAGTATGATGCAACACCCCAATCAAGAAACTGCCAAAGAGCCACCAGGAAACAGTCCAACCAAAGAATCCCTAAGATGGTCCCCACCCACACATACAAGTCACCAGAATATAAACCGACAGCAAAGAGCACTCCTTACTAGGACTGAGGATGTTACCTAGTTAGGATAATGAAACATCTGCGAGAAAAGAAGCAGAGAGCATCAAGGACCAAGTGATACAAAGCTTGCCTCAGTACTAATCTGTTTTGATTTGACATTCTAGGTTGGTTAGTATGACTTGGGGAAATGGAGTAGGATCCAAAGGGGAGTAAATCCTATTTCAAATGCTGGCATTTACCAATGTTTGAAATTTTGGATTTATTGAATGTGGTGAATTGACTGATTGTGTCACAAATCATTTTCAGCCACATACATTTTTTCCCCATGATGATCTTGTTCTTTCAATGTCAGATTTTTCAAGCATTATTCTGTTATTACCTTTTTTGTTCTGTACTATACTCTATATAAGTTGTATATGAAGTAGTAATATATGAAAATATGTATTATAAAAAACATAATGAAAAAAATCATCAGATTTTTTTCCTTCTAGGACAAACTTGTAAAGTTTATTTTCTTAATGAAGACAGGCTTTGGGACACAGCCTGGCCCCAATCTACCACTTTTGGTCTCATCGAGAAGCACATGATCATAGATGCATAGGCCGATCAAGCTGAATCTCAATTTCTGAGTTTTCTTGACTTTCCCTCAAAAATGGAGAAATCTGAGGTAACTCTTCCAGGAGCATAAAGATATCCAACAAATATTTTTCAAGCTTTTTTTTCCTAATGTCCAAAACAGAGAAGTAAAGCCAGTCTATCGAGATTATCTCCTTTGGACAATTCTTCACTGATGTTTAATTTGGTAAAAAGTAATGTTGCAGCCAGTACTCACCACTTTCTACCACATCACACACAGATCATGAGATACCTATTATATTAAACATGTTTTTGGTTTGAATGGGAACTAGGATTCAGCATAAAATCTACCAAGGGCTATTCCTGGGCTCTGGATATTATTGTCATGCCCTTGTTAGAGTTGGACTCTAAGGGAGAGGAGGAACAACCGACAGGGAATGGAGATGTGGCTCTGGAGGGTGTGGAGGAGGATGGGGAAGGGCAGAAGAACCAGGCCCATCCTAGGACATGCAGGGAGAAACAGAGAAGGAAACAACTTGGCTTACGAGAGAGGAAGTGGCCATGATCCCCTTCATTGGTTGCAGCTGGGGAGAATAGTATATAAGAGAGACAGTTAAAACACAGCCTTGCCAGAAGCAAAGTGTGCTTTATTTTGGGCTTAAGTTATCTTGGTTGGCATCCATCCAACAGACTGTGCCTTGTTATCTCCTTGAAGTTGGTAATTACTTATCCTGGTCTGTTGTGGAAATTCCTTCATTGAAGTTTGTTTTGGTTTTTTATTTACCTCTATCTGCTCTTTAAGTTTGGACTGTATTGCTTTCTTTTGGAGACTATTTTTGAATAAGTTTTATCTCCAACTGAGAATTATTGAACAGTGGGGCCAAGTTGGAGGCATTAAAGGACATTTATTTACATTTTGAATTTTGTTACGTTTGTGTTACACTCTGGGTCATCACAATTATTAGGGAGAATCAAAGTGCCTCCGTTCTCAAAGCTTCATCCCACAAATGTCAAGGCACTCATAGGACTCAGCAATGTTTTGGAAGCAGGACCTGAAAGAGCTCCTAGTTGAGGGTACTTTCAAGTGAAAGCTCCTTGGGGACTGGATTCAACTGACTGTTACATTCCCACTGGGAAAAACAAACAGACAATCTAGAGAAGTGCTGTTCCCAAGAAAGATCCAGAGGAGAGAAATCTCATGAATTTATTAATTTTCATTTTGTAGGCCAGAAACACTGTTTTAGCCAGGGTTTAGAAGAGAAAACCTACTCCACTAGCAAGAACTTGATTATACACAAAGAACTATATATTTAATTTATAATTTAATTTTAGTATGTATGCAGCATATTTCATTATAAGATCTTATTTCATATAACTCAAGATGACAATAACTGAACAATCATAAGGAAGTTTTCTGCCTGAAGAATCTTCACATCAGAGAAAATGTAAGCTTCGGTCTTACTGGCAGCAGATCTTTTTAGACAAAGTCACTTATATAATTCTGAAGATTATTTCTCCTCAGTTTTAACAAGCGGGGTGGGGGAGTTTTCCAAAGTTGATCTGATTTCAGGTTTTAATAACTAGTTTATGTACAGAAACAATTTTTGTTAATAATGATGTGTAATATTTGGGTATCGTCCAAGTAATTTGTTGACTTGTTCTGAATCAAGAGTTCCTGAAGATTCTTCTGGAGTTGCCTTTTTCTTTGTCTGAAAAGAACACAAATAAATTTATGCAGTTATCGAATTGAAATGTAAATTACCAGTGATTCTTCCAATGTTATGGATCCCAATCGCTAAATGACTAGTCAATTTTGACAAACTGAACTGATATTGTCAAAAGTCTATTATTCTTCATTTATTACTCAAGCTAACAATTTTATAGCAAATGTAATGTAGTTGAATATTTAAAATCTGTTCAAAGGAATATGAGAAAAATATATTATTTTGGTCACACTTTGTGACTAATTTGGTCTTATCCTGCTAGTTGTTTTTTAAGAATCTATTATTTCCTACAAATAAATATAACAGAAAAAACAGAAATGGCAATATGACTTTTAAGATGTGTTCTCTATAAACTATTTTGACTTAATGCAGCTAGCTCATATTTTCTATAGCCACAAGGAAACCAATGGGAAGCAAATATGTAATGTATGGACAATTTCAGCAATTATTTTTCTTTTAACAAGTTAATAAGTTTCTTTTTTTACAAAGCATCATGACTACTTCCAATTTTAGGATTTAATGAAACGAAGGATACTTTCAGGGTACCCTTCGTATAGGAATGAGACTTGCATGCAGTCTCCCAGATATCCAAAGCCAATTTGGGGGATATGGCATACTTCCAACTTTTTCTCTCAATTCTATTTTGTAACAATAGTTAAGCAATTAGGCATATGCCTCCTCCATTTTTGTTTTATTTTGTTAGCATTTGGCCTCTGTGCTAGTCTTCTCCGATGTCAAGGAACATACTCCCAATAACAGGATAATTTTTAACTTTTTGGTTCTAGAAAAAGATAGCAGAAACCAATAGTTTCCAAAAATATAATTTAGACTTTTTTTAAGCTTCAAGCTTAAATTGGGATGTTCCAACATCACCAGAAGCAAGTGGTTCATCATGGCACTACTGAGGTCAAAACAAGCAATCCCAATTGAGTCATTTCCAAGCTGAGCCAACACAGAAATATTTCCAAATTGCACCTCCCAGGGTTATTTTGAGCTCAAAATAGTTTGCACAGTCCTTTGCCTTTTTTTATAAAAGTGGTTCATAGAGTGAGGATAACAAAGAGTTAAAGCAGACTTTTTTGAATGAAAAAATGACAATAGTAGTAGTTTATGTTATCCTAGTATTGTTTCTCATTTTAACCATAAAAATGGCAGTATTATGGGATCCAGCAGTATCACCACCGACTAACTCCCCTGGCTGACAAGTATTTTAAATTATTTCAAGAGCAATTCATTTAGGATTTCACACACTAGTACCACCATCTTGGAGCATCAATTGTCTCTGCTTATATTTGCTAAATTATTACCGACGGCCATTTTAAGTTCGATGAAAGTTTATTAAATAGATGTTAAATAAAATACTATGCAATTAAAACCATCGGGTCATTCTGAAGCACTACACACTCAATAGATATGGAAAATAGTTTCTTGATGGAACGCTGGGGAAAAATAAAATGCAGTTACTTCTGCTTTTGCTGCACATTCAAAGAATGTAGTGATCTCCTTAGCACAAGCACCGTCGCTGAACTCATTCGCCTTCCAGCAAGCCATCATCAGTGCCATCTCTGTCACACAACTTGCCTCTGAAAAAGAAAGAAACCTTTTAAAAGAAAATATATATATATATATATATATATATATATA